>PVIR01026681.1:0-23411 GCA_004026965.1 Petromus typicus | reverse complement strand
AGATCCTTCTGTTTTTAACATTGTGAAGAGCCATAATAAAGTGCTTTTTCTTCATGGAAAAAAAAAAGATAGGAGATTGGGTTTGATATCCAGGCTGGGAAAAAGAAGTGATTTAAAGTTGAGTCCTGGAAGTTGACGTGTGTCTTAGTTGAATTTGTTAGAGTAAACCAAAATTGTTTGGGCAGCTTTAATTTCTTGGCCCCAAGTCTGTTTGAGTACTTAAATCTCAGCTGACAAAGGGTGTGCTGTTCACTGTGTCCAAAGAAATGGGAGGATCCAGAGAGGTTTCGGAGGAAGGGGTCATAATTCTAATTTTATTGTCCTTGATCTGTCTAAGGTGTTGTCTAAGGGCATATTTATTTTTATTTTACAGTACTGAGGATTGAACTCATTGGTTTCACACTAAGATACATCCCTAGCCCTTTTTTAAAAATTTGAGACAGGTTTCTCATTGAATCCAGGTTGGAGTCAAAGTAACAATTTTACCTCAACCTTTAGAGTGTTAGGATTGTAATTGTGCATGATTCCTCTATCTGCAGGTAGCTAATGAAACTCACGGGCATGTGGGTGCTGACTTAGCAGCCCTTTGTTCAGAAGCTGCTCTGCAGGCCATCCGCAAGAAAATGGATCTTATTGACCTAGAGGATGAGACCATTGATGCTGAGGTCATGAACTCTCTAGCAGTCACTATGGATGACTTCCGGGTATGGGCCAACCCTGCGCCATGTACACATACATAGACACTTTGACCCCCTCCTATGTATGTCTCATCAGAGTTTTTCCTATCAATTTAGTGGGCCTTGAGTCAAAGCAACCCATCAGCACTTCGGGAAACTGTGGTAGAAGTGCCACAAGTAACCTGGGAAGACATTGGAGGCCTGGAGGATGTCAAACGTGAGCTTCAGGAGCTAGTCCAGGTATGATAAGATCTAAGGATGAGTCACTGCCTCAGCATGTTATAATTGACCTGGGTGGTCTCAGCATCAGTACATTCCCTGTAAGGGGAATGAGAGCACAGCTTACAAGGTTGTTAAAACTATTCCAACAGGGCCAGGGATTTAGCTCAGTGGTTCTGGTGCCTGCTTGCAAGCGCAGGTTCAATCCTGGTAACCAAATACAACAAGGCCAGGTGTGGTGACTCATGCCCACCAGCACTCAGTACTACACACCACAATACTGGGCATGGTGGCTCACACCTGTAATCTCAGCACTCAAGAGGTGGAGGCAGGAGGATTGCCCTGAGTTCGAGGTTCACCTGGGCTACATAGTGAGCTCAGGGCCAGCCTGAACTACAAAGCGAGACCCTGTCTCAAGAAAAAAAAAATCTACTCCCAAAAGAACTAGGTGAAGGAGTTGCTTCTATTTGTTAGGTTTCCTTTAAAATATGAAACTGCCTTGAATTTTCTTTCTTTTTTCTTCTAGTACCCTGTGGAGCATCCAGACAAATTCCTCAAGTTTGGCATGACACCATCTAAGGGAGTTCTGTTCTATGGACCTCCTGGTTGTGGGAAAACTTTGCTGGCTAAAGCCATTGCTAATGAATGTCAGGCCAACTTCATCTCCATCAAGGGACCGGAGCTGCTTACTATGTGGTTTGGGGAGTCTGAGGCCAATGTCAGGGAAATATTTGATAAGGTGAGCTACATGAGGCTAGATTATGTGTTTACTTGCTTATAGGCAAGATAGGGCAGAAGCTGTTTCTTTAGGAAAGTCAAAACCATATTATTGCTGGCAGCTCAGCTCAGTTTTGGGGGTGGTGCTTTATTTTCCTTCTGAGGTCTGAAAGACCCAGTTAATGTTAGTGTTTGAGTCAGTCTGTCCCCCCCAACAGGCTCGACAGGCTGCCCCCTGTGTGCTGTTCTTTGATGAGCTGGATTCAATTGCCAAGGCCCGTGGTGGTAACATTGGAGATGGTGGTGGGGCTGCTGACCGAGTTATCAACCAGATCCTGACAGAAATGGATGGCATGTCCACAAAAAAGAATGTGTTCATTATTGGCGCCACCAATCGGCCTGACATCATTGATCCTGCCATCCTAAGGCCTGGCCGCCTTGATCAGCTCATCTACATCCCGCTTCCGGATGAGAAGTCCCGAGTTGCCATTCTCAAGGCGAACCTGCGCAAGTCCCCAGTTGCCAAGGCAGGTGCAATGTTAGAAGGACAGTGTGGAGTGTTTTTGATTTTTAAAAAGATTAGGTTCTACTGGGAATTTCTGGGGTTACAGCTGGTCTAACAGGAATGTGGGAGATTTGGGGATGGTAGGGCGACCTAGAACTGGGAATAAAATGGGGTAGTAGAAGATTGGGGAAAATTGGCACCTGGGGTGGGGTAGCCCAAAGACCAGTGTATGGAGGTGAGAGACTAAAAGTAGCTCTGTTGCTTTTCAGGATGTGGATTTGGAGTTTTTGGCTAAAATGACTAATGGGTTCTCCGGAGCTGACCTGACAGAAATATGCCAACGTGCTTGTAAGTTGGCCATTCGTGAATCCATTGAGAGTGAGATAAGGCGAGAACGTGAGAGGCAGACAAATCCATCAGCCATGGTGAGTCTGCCTGCTTTCCTCAAATGTGCTAATTGTGAGGAGCCAGGGAGTAGATTCCACTATACCCTGCAGTTGAGAGTAGAAGGTTCTTAGAAAGATCATCTGACTAAAGAAATAAGGTATCAAAGAGGAAACAGTACCAAGATAGACTGACTTTGTCAAGAATAAGGCTGAGAAGAAATGGGTAGGCTACATGCTTGGTGTAAATTGAGTTCTTTAACAATTGTGTACATGATCATATTAATATATGACTAAGGAAACAAAATAGAATTTCAAATCTGGGATCAGTACATCTCCCCTGGAAGTAGTTGAAGGGTCAAGAGACCTTCAAAAGTGTGTGTGTGTGTGTGTGTGTGTGTGTGTGTTTTGAAGGGATGAGACCTCCAATAAATGGATGTGGATGTGTGTGTGTAGACTCTTACCATCTCACCACTTTCTTTGGCTCCATAGTTAGGATTTAGTGAATGAATGAAGTAAACAAGGTAGGTGTGATACCACCTGAGGTAAATCTCTAGCCTCTGAATAAGTAAACTAATGAATGGTTTGTTTACCTTTTAGAGGGAGTCTTATTTCTCAAAATCTTTAAAACTATTTTTGTACTAATGGTAAGAAGCAGACTCATAAATCTCTGGAATTGGGGTGGCCTTTTAGTGAAAGAGATGGGGTTTGAGCTGCGTTATAAAGAGAAAATGGAGTTTGGATAAATGGGGATAAGCAGCCCAAATAATTTGGTATAGTAGTAGGACGTGAGAAGTAAATAATTTGGTATAGTGCAAGAAGTGGGAAAACCTTGGTGTGTGTACAGTATTATATATGTTTTTGGAAGCAAGGCTGTTAGGCAGGATGTAATCCAGTTATTGTAGCAGTTGACATTTTCTCTTTTCAAATTTAGGTTCATTGAAGAGTAATAATCATACAGGAAATAGATAGCCTTTTTAGGTGCCAATGTGCTTTCTGAAAATACATTCAAATTTCTGTAACTACTGCCACAGTTTGTATGTAGAAATTTCTTTTATACTGACCAGTTTTCTCTGGCCACTTTAGCATCATCTTTTCCTAAGCTTTTGGTAACCGCTGATGTGATTTCTGTTCTTAAACTTTTATCTTTTTTTGAATGTATTAAGTTACTTATTTGAGACAGTCTCGCTATGGAGTTCAGGCTGGCACAGCAGGCATCCTGCCTGAGCCTCCTAGGTGTAGTGGTGTGTGCCACCATATTTGGCAAATTGTTAGATTTTTAAGACAGTGACTGACTGCAGGCATCTTTGCCTGTTGATTTATTAAAGTAGGATTGAAGGGACAGGAGATGAGTAGGCTACCGTAGTAATGGGAAATCAAGGAGACTATAGTTGGAGTCCAAGCTGAGCCTGTTTACTAATTTATAGGAGGTAGAAGAGGATGATCCAGTGCCAGAGATTCGCAGAGATCACTTTGAAGAAGCCATGCGATTTGCCCGCCGTTCTGTCAGTGATAATGACATTCGGAAATATGAAATGTTTGCCCAGACACTTCAGCAGAGTCGCGGTTTTGGCAGTTTCAGGTAATTTGGTTGGGGCCAGTGAGTGTTTCATAAGTTGTCTCAGGAGTCTGCATATAAAAGGTGGTGAGAGAGAGTTCTAAGGAGACCAGAGGGTGGTTATAAAAATCTGTGTGACCTTATCTTAATACCCTTTTTTACCTCTCCTTTTCTGCTCTGCTCTTGTATACAGATTCCCTTCAGGAAATCAGGGTGGAGCTGGCCCCAGTCAGGGCAGTGGAGGTGGCACAGGTGGCAGTGTGTACACAGAAGACAATGATGATGACCTGTATGGTTAAGTGATGTGACCAGCGTGCAGCAAGCTGGCCTGGCTGGACCTTGTTCCTGGGGTGAAGGCGCTTCCCCAGGAGGGACCAGGGATGCGCCCACGGCCTGCATTATTATTCAGTCTGAAAAGTTCAGCTACCAGTCAGACTCTGGACGGGGGTTTCTGTTGCAAAATATACAAAAGCGATAAAATAAAAATAATTTTCATTTGGGAGGCAGAGAGTGAATTACCAACAGGGAATTGGGCTTTGGCCCGTGCCATTTCTGTTGTAGTTTGGGCCAGTGCAGGGAACCTGTGTGGGGTGTGAACCAAGGCACCACCACCATCTCTCAAAGCGAAGCATCTGCACTTCACTCCATGCTGCCTGAGCCTCCCTTTCCCTAGCCAACCTGGGTAGGTGGGTGAGGGGCCACAGTTGCGGAGTGTTAAAATAGAGAGTAGGTTGATTTTATTTTACATGGTTTGGAGTTATTGTTGGAGAACTAATCACAAGCAGTTTCTAAACCAAAAAAAATGACATGTTATAAAAGGACAATAAACGTTGGGTCAAAATGGAGCCTGTGGCCTGGCCCCTATGCCTGCTTCTTTTTCTGGGAAGGGCCTTGGACTGTCCCTCACTGCCGAGGCCAACGCCCAATTCTGAATGTAATATCCTGGAAGTGTGGTAGATATCTTATGCTGCCTCGCCATGTCTGGGACGCCACTGAAAAGGACTACAGTGAAGGAGCAGCCTAATGGAGCTGCCTAGGGGGATACTGTGACATCTCTTCACCTGTGCTTATTTGATGGGGGGGATAAGGGTAGGTTCGCTGAATGCCTTACCTTGACCAGGGATGAAATTTTGGTCCCCTTTAAAAAATCTTAGCGTTGTAAAAAAGATACTTTTTTGCAGGTGGGTATTTTTACCCCCTTTTATATTTCAAAGTCGCAGACATTCATTCCCTATTTAAGGGTCAACTATAGTTATGTCCTAATTTATGAATGTCTTACTCTTTAAATTTTTTGAAGCAGGTTCTTGTTACATAGTCCCAATTAACCTTGAACTTTCAGTCTTAACTGCTTCAGGCTTCATGGCTGAAATTGTAGATGTGTTCCACTGCAGCCAGCCTGGTTTTCTTTTTTTAAAGATTTTTCCAGTGCTGGGATTCCATCCCACATGGTCTTGGATGTGCTAGGCAAGCATTCTGCCACTAAGCTACATCACCATTCATTTTTATTTTGATAGTTTGGTCAAGCTAAGTTGCTCAGGCTAGCCTTGAACAATCTGCTCTTAATAACTGAGAATATGGTATGTGCCATCACACTGGCTTAGACATTACTGTCTTCCTCAACTTTTTTTTTGCGGTACTGGAGACAGAACTCACTTGCCAGGTAGGCATGTGACAACACTGAACTACATCTCCAGCCCTGAGACTGTTCTTACTGTGTATGTGTGCACATGTGATGTTGAAGATTAAACACATAACCTTTTGCATATGATGCAAATGCTGTACCATTGAGCATACATCCCATCCCTACTGGCATACTTTTGTGCAAAGAGGTATAAAGTATCCTTTTCATTCAGATACCAAAGTACTGACGGTGCGTCTGGGGTCTTTACCATAATGCCTTACACTAAGAGTATACACTGAAAATAACCCATAGCCTACTGACCAGAATTTTATTGGTTATACTGGGGCCCACAGTAATCAAGAAAATCCAGGCACTGTTTTGGTCTGCATGGGTAATCAACAGGGATACAATCTATTTGAATTGATTGATTAAACAGCTTTGGAACTCATGTGCATAGACTGTTTGGCACATTGTGTTTGCATTGATTATCTTTTGTTTCCCCACCAAATTTTTTATCATGTCTTAGTCTTTTTTACTTAGTTTCTCTTCCTCTTATTTTCCTTTCTCCCGTCCATTCTTACATTCCCTTCCCATCTATAAAAGATTTGCCTCCCTGTGTTTTATCATTTTTATTTTGCTTCTTTGTACTCTAGGGTTTCTCATATAAGAGAAACAGTCCAATATTTAACCTATGTGTGTGATTTGTTTAGCATTGTGGTCTTGAGGTCCATCTGTTTTCTATAAATGGCTCAGATTTTGCCTTTATGTCTGAGTAGCACTCCATTGTGCTTATATACCACTTTTTAAAATGCATTTATCTGTTGGTGGCCATATAAGCAATTTCCAAGATGAAACTATTTTGAGTTGTTCTGCCATAAACATGGGTACCCATGTATCACTGTAAAATGTCCTTATTTTTTTAAACAAGGTCTCTAGTTTTGGTCTTGAACTGATTCTCATACCTTAGCCCGGTGAGTGTTGGAATTACAGATATACACCACCATGCTCTGCAGGATGTCTTTAACTCTTTTGGGGAAGATAGGCAGAAGGATGCTTGGGTTGAAGAGAATTTTTAGTTTTAGTTTTTTTGAGGAGTCTATACTGGTTTCCAAATTAGTTGCACTAGTTTACATTCCCACCAAGAATGTAAGAGGATTCCTTTTTCCCCACAACCTTGCCAGCATTTGTTATTTGATATCTTGATGACAGCCATTCTTTCTGGAGTAACATGGTGTTTTGATTTGCATTTCTCGGATGACTTAAGATGCTGACGATTTTTTTCTTTGATTTTTTGAGACAAAGTCTACAAGTTTAGGCTAACCTTGGCAGTAACTCTACTGCCTTTGCTTCCCAGGTGTTGTGATTATAATTCTGTGCCACTCCTAGCTAAACATTTTTTCCACGTACTTGTTGGCCATTTGTACTTCTGATTTTTTGGGGGGGGCCGGGGCGCAGAGTTTCAATTTGTAGTTCAGGCTGGCCCTGAACTCAGCAATCCTGCTGCCTGCCTCCCTGAGTGCTGGAATTACAGGCTTGAGCCACCATACAGAGATTGTGGTATGTGGTACTGATTAGCAGATTTTAGTGTTTTAATATCTATGTCTTTGCCAGAACCACTGAACAAAATCTCCAGCCCTTTGCTTTGATTGTAGTAGAGATTAAAAACTACAGGTCTATATTCATTCTTCTATATATGGATAGCCAGTGTTCCCAGCATTGTTTTCTAAGTCTTTTTTTTTTTTTTTTTTAATGTAGTACTGGGGATCAAACTTAGGACCTTGCCCTTGCGAGGCAGGTGCAGGAACTACTGAGCTAAATCCCTAGCCCTTTTTTCTTTTTTTTTTCTTTTTTGGAGACAGGGTTCCACTATGTAGTTCAGGAGTTTGGCTCTGAACTCACTATGTAGCTCAGGCTAACCTTGAACTCACAGAATCCTCCTGCCCCTGCCTCCTGAGTGCTAGGATTACAAGCGTGAGCCACCGCACCTGGCATTATGATACGTGGTACTGGGATATGACTTGACCTTACGCTTGCTAGGCCAGACATACACACTGGAACCACTGAGCTAAATCCCTGGCCTTTTTTAAACCTTAAATCTCACTCTGAATCTTGTCATTATCATCCCTGTCAGTTGACAAACTGACCTAAAGCCTGAATGCCAAAGACAAAGGCTGTTGGGTGAAAGACCTGTGGTACCTCTCCATCAAGCTAAGAAAGAATGTACAGAAGGCATGTGCCATTTTCCCCCAACACATGTAGAGACGATAATAGATTTATTTTTTTTTTTGAGTTGGTCTCACTTTGTATTTCATGCTGTCCCCGAACTGTGTAGCCCAGACCAGCCTTGAACTCAGCAATCCTGCCTTTGCCTCCTCAGTGCTGGGATTATAGGTGCACGCCCAGCTGTATTTGTTTTGAAACAGCATATACATTCCAGGCTGGCCAGTGCTGAGGTTATAGGCATGCTTCAGGTTCCTTAATCTGAGAAAATGAAAATGCTTTCTAAACTGTAAAGAGCAGTGAGAGGACAGTTTATTGTCAGTTTATAATTGCAGAAGAGCCTGCATACTTAGAGGTACTTTGTATAAGTGCCCCTTATACCCACCCCAGTGTTCTTAGAAAAATTGGAATTTATCTTAGTATAGCTAACCTGAAGTTCCAGAGGGTAGATGGTATGATTAGAGGACATTTCAGAGCATATATGTATCATATGGAGAACCAGCTGTATGCCACAGAAGTAAAGGCAAAGCTGAAACTATGAACCTAACATATTTGTGTCTGAGATGATGGTCTTCTCATCATCCAGTGGAGAGCTGGGGATTTAGCTCAGTGTTCCAGCGTCTGCCTGGCAAACGCAAGGTCCTAAATTCAATCCAGTGGAGGGGTGGATTGTAAGAATCCAGTAAGAATTGTAAGAATCCAGTGGAGGGCTGGGGATTTAGCTCAGTGTTCCAGCGTCTGCCTGGCAAACGCAAGGTCCTAAATTCAATCCCCAGTAACCACATATCAGTCAGTGCCAGGTATGGTGACTCATGCCTGTAATCCCAGCACTCAGGAGGCAGAAGCAGGAGGATTGCTGTGAGTTCGAGACCAGCCTGAGCTACATGGTGAGTTAAGGGCCAGCGTGAACTACAAAGTGAGACTCTCAAACAAACAAACAAAACAAAACAAAACAAAACAAATCAAGTGCATACACAATGCCTATGGAGGAGATGTCTCAATTTGGGTGAATAGTGGCACATATTAAGTGGGCTTGTTATACTTCGCTAGCTCAGTTAAGAATGTAGGATTTGGGGTTTTTGGTTTTTGTAATTTTTACTGTGCTTTTAAAATTTTGAGTCTGGGTCTAGCTAACATGGTCTCAAACTTGCCACAATCCTGTTAGTCTCCTGAGTAGCTGATATTATTACAATGATGTGCTTATGTACCCTGCTGTATTTGGGTTTTTTTCATAATGCTACTCAGAAACATAGATTTACTAACTGTTCTTTTGTCAAGTGGAAATTCAGAATTTCACTGAGACCAAACAGGAGAAATGTAGTTCCTCCTTTTGGCAGCAGGTGGTGACTCAGATTCAGCTCTCACACGTTTAGAGTAAAGAAAGCCTTGAAACAATGGTGACTTTAATGAGATGAAGCAGAGGAACATCGTGTATCTTTTGAATACTATTTTTTTTTTCCTCAACTATATATTCATACTAAGTATATTGGAGTGGAAAGAATGCTAGCTTGAAAACGTGGATGTTATATCATGTAACCTCGTTTTTAAGCTATACTGTTAGGGAAGGGGTGGTAGCAGCAAGACACACAGTGAGAGTACGAGCAAAGGAAACCATACCAGGCTAAGAATCTGAGAAGGCATGAACTGGGCTTGAAGGTGGGAGGTGACATGGAGAAGTAGAAGATAGCACTGAGCAAAAGGCACAATGTAAAGCATTAAGGGGGATGCGTTAGGCAACAACATTCAGAATGGAGAAGGGGATACTGGAGTAAGTTTAGAGAGCTCAGGAACTATATTATAAAGACTCAGTTGCCAAAAGTGACCCTTATCCTAATGGTAAAAAGTGACAGCCAGGGATTTAGCTTAGTGCAAGGTTTTGAGTTTGATCCCCCGTACAACAAAGCCGGATGTGTTGACTCACCCACCAGCAATCAGAACCACATACCACAGTGCCAGGTGCAGTGGCTCACCTGTAATTCTAGCACTTGGGAGGCAGAGGCAGGAGGATTGCTGTGAGTTCAAGGCTTGCCTGGGCTACATAGCTCAGGACCAGCCTGAACTACAAAGGGAGACCATGTCTCAAAAACAAAAAAAGTGTCAGATTTCTGTATTAAGCCATTGGCTTTTTTTTAGTTATGGGGAAAAAATTCAGCCAACAGTTTCCAGGTGTATAGCCCAATGTTGCATACCACATGCACATTGTTGTGTATAGACAGTCTATTTCCATTTTCTTCTGCAGTCATGGGGAATTGAACTGAGGGACAGTCAACCTCTAAGCTACATTCCTGTGCCTCCTGCCCCTGCCCCCCTTTTTTGAAGACTGGATCTTGCTAAGCTGCTCAGACTGACCTCTAACTTGAGATCCTCCTACTTTATTACCTTTACTAGCTAGGCATATATGCATCTAGTGCCTATCCTCCCTCCCTCTTTTTTGTGGGTATTGAACGGGAATGCTGTGCTATGTCCTCAGCTCTTTTTATTTTTAAATTTTTTTATTTATTTACTTTATGAGACAAGGTCTCACTTTGTAGTTCAGGCTGGTCCTGAACTCAGCCTCAAACTCAGCAGTCCTCCTGCCTCTGCCTCTGAGTGCTGGGATTACAGGCTTGAGCCACCATGCTTGGCACTATGGTGTGTGGTACTGATTGTTGGTGGGCATGAGTCTCCAGCCAGAAATATGTTATGTGGTTACCCAGATGAACCTGGGCGCTTGTGTTTGCAAGGTGTGGGGAACACACAGCCCAGCCCAGCTAAACCCCCAGCCCAGCCCTTTTTATTTTTTGAGAGAGGATCTCACTAAGTTGCCAGGTTGGTCAGGAACTTGCTATTTCCTCATCTCAGCTTCTTAAGTAGCCAAGATTATAGGCATAGACCCCTGTGCCTATTTTTTTCCTTTAATTTTTATTAGTACATGTTTATTAATGGTTAGTGAAGAATAGATACATAAACATTACACATCATTTTTCATCCCCTTTCCCTTCCTCCATCTTATTTTTTAATGTAGGCACTCAGGTATAAATTTCTCTTGTAGTACTATATTTTGCAGTATCTTATAGATTATGTTGTATTTTTCCCACATTTCTTCCCTGGGTCGCTGTTAGTAAAAGTGTACTGCTCATTCTCCATGTTGTATAATATTGCAGTTTCTCTTGCTGATGATTTCTGTTTCATTCTGTTATCTGGTAAGATGCAAAAACTTCAGTATTTTAAAACTGCTTTGTGGCATAAAATACCTGTTTTGAAAAAAGTTCCATGAGTAGATGAATGTGTGTTCTGCAGTTGTGGTATACATGTGGCATTTTAATAGCCAAATTGAGATTATACTACTTTATAGCTTTTAAATCAATAAACTCTACCTTTCCCTTTTAGTGAATTTCCTGGAGATTGAGAACAGTCTAATATAGATGAATAATCTAATTTCCCAAATGACCGATGTGTCATTCACAGCTATTGATGAATATCTAATCTAGGACCATAAGTTGCATGTATGTGTGCCCTTGCTCAGACAGGAAGAAATGGGATCACTTAACTCCAGAGCATTGTGGCCATTTGGAGGATGGACTGAAAGGAACAGGGTGACCAGTTTGATGAAGAATGATGGCCGGACTAAGGAAGTGACAGTGGAGGTGGAGAAGTAAAGACAGAACTTTTAAACACATGTCAGAATTGATAAGGTTTGATGGAGAAATCAGAGGAAGGAAGGGGGAAGAGTTAAAATGGCAGGCTTCTAGGTTAAGTGTTTAGATAATATGGTACCTTTCAGAAAGAATATTGGAGGAAAAGGTTATAGGAAAAATGTAAACTTTAGACAAATTGAATATGACATGTCAAAAGGCCAGGCATAGTTCTTCATGCCTATAATCCTATCATGTGGGAGGCAGAGGCAGGAGAATTGCAGTGAATTTGAGGCTGGTCTGGGCTACACAGACAGTGTCTCACAGAAAAAATGTCAAGTACCCCATTGGTTATATGAATCTGAAGTCAAAAGATGTTAATAAATGACCTATGTTTTGCAGTATGGCACATTTAATGGAGTAGGCTCAAGGCAGTTCTGTTCCTAAAAAATGGACCTAGTTTTAAGAGGAGTTAGAGCCTAACCTCAGCATGCCTGTTAATTCCAGCACTCTGGGAGGATGAAGCACGGGGACCACAAGTTAGAGGCCAGCTGGGCATCTTCATGACTTAGTGAGATCTCATCTCAGAAAGGAGGGCTAGGGATTTTTAGCTCAGTAGTTCTGGCCTGCCTCACAAGTACAAAGTCCCGAGTTAAATCCTTGGTACAAAAAAAAAATTAAAAAGCTGGAGATTATGTAGCTCAGTGTGAAGGATTCAGTCCCTAATACTACCAAAATATTTCTTTGAGACAGTCTTGCTGTGTATTGTAGGCTGGCTATGAACTCTATATAGCCCAGGCTGGCCTCACACAGTGATCCTCTTGTCTCAGCCTCCCGAGAGCTGGAACTATAGGCATGTGCCACCACACCTAGCTACACTGCCAGAAATTCATTAACAATATACAAATCTAGTTACAAAGAAAATTTGGGGTGTTTTTTTGAGACAGTTTCCCTTTGTAGTTCAAGCTGGTCCTGAACTCAGCCTCCAACTCAGCAATCCTCCTGCCTCTGCCTCCCAAGAGCCGAGATTATAGGCTTGAGCCGCCATGCCCAGTACTGTGGTATGTGGTACTGATTGCTGGTGGGCATGAGTCACCACACCCCATATTGTATGTGGTGACCAGGGATTGTACCCAGGACTCTGAGCTTGCAAGGCAGCGCCAGAACTGCTGAGCTAAACCTCTGTCCTGCAAAGAAAGTTTTTTATAAACCATAAAAAACAGTGTTGGCCAGGTGGGAGGCAGGGGTGCCACTTCCGCTTTGAGGTGTGAGACCAGCCTCAGCTTAAGGCTAATGTGAACTACATGGCAAGACCTGGTTTCAAAAAAGATTGTTGTTAAATTGAACAACATAAGAATTTTAACTTTGGAATAATGTTACTAAAAACAAGCTGCAGATTGGGAGAAAGTATTTGTAACATACTTAACAGGCTGAGTTATATCTTGGGATAACCTCCCAAGATATCTATATTCTAATGACTGGAATCTGCGTATATTATTTTACATGGCAAAGGATGACGGCTAAGGATGTAGATGGAGTTAAGGTTGTTCACTGACAGACTTTAAGATAGGAAATGTGTCCTGGATTACTGGGGAGGATCCTCTATAATCACAAAGGTCCTTAAAAGTAAAAGACAAAAGGTGAAAGTGATCAATATGGAAGCTTTCCTTACCTTTGCTACCTCTGACGAGGCCAGTAGCTAAGGAATGTGGCCAGCCTCTAGGGTAACTCCTAGCTGGGGCCCACAGAAATGAGTGCAGCCCTGCCAGTGCTTGCTTTTACACTTGAAAAGTCAAGCTTCTGACAAAGTGTCCTATTTTGTTAACAGCAGTATTAGAAAATGGTAGAAAAATGAGTAATGGGTATAAATTGGCACTTAGAGAAGAAAAATCCCAATGTTACTAAATCTATTAAAAAGGCTCTTATTTTTGAAGGCTTGGGGATAGGTAAACTGATCCACAGAGGGAAAAAAAGAGCAGGGCTAAGAAGAAATAGGCAAAAATAATACATGGAGAGCATTAAGAATGTTCAGCCTGGGCCAGGGATTTAGCTCAGTGGTTCTAGCACCTGCCTGACAAGTGTAAGGGCCCAGGTTCGATCCCCATTGACCACATATAACAATACTGGGCATGGAAACTCACGACCACCAGCAATCAAAACCACATACCACAGTGCCTGTAATCCCAGCACTCAGGAGACAGAGGCCGGAGGATTGCTGTGAGTTCAAGGCTGAGCTCAGGGCCAGCCTGGACTACAAAAGCAAGACCGTGTCTAAAAAGAAAGAATGTTCAGGCTTCATAATGCTGAGTTTTACTTCTAGGATCTGATCCTGAGGGGGTGGGGCATAGAAGAAGCTAATGGGGAACTCAGGTCCCATGCCACAGAGGACACGAGTGAGATTTGTATAAATTACGTAGTTTATTAGGATTTTCTCTGCCTTTTCATCTCCCCATACTTTACCACATTTAGCTTCATGTTGTGAGGTACAGGGTGCCAGTGTTACCAGCCTTTTCTCTTCTGATTGGATTTTGTTGGCAGGGGCCCATCAGTACCCAGAAGTTTGGCCGATACTCTTCGAGGCCCCTAGTAATGGCAGCCTGGGACGCAGGGGTTGGGAGATGCCTTTCTGTGTGGGGCACAGACAGTGCTTCCGGTGCTGAGGATTCCATCTGTTGCCAGTCACTAGCCTTGCCCTTTGCTGGCCCTGAGGACCAGCAGCCTTGAGAAACTGTGGAGGAAGGGCCATGTGCTGAGAGGCCTGGCCGGTGCACAGACCCCTGGGAGAGTGCTGACTGGGCCCTCTGCTGGCATCCAGGCTCCATCCGGGCGGCTCCTTCCTGTAACTGTGAATGAGGCCAGTCTTGCATTTTCTCTTCCACCTTTTACTGCTCTGGATTTTCTGGGACTCTCTCTTTTTTTGGTCAAAGATAGGGCTGAGGCCTTGTTTTGTCTCTCGCCTGCGGCCAGAACCTGAGTGTTGGAGGGCTTTCTCAAGCCTGGACAATTCTCATCAGCCTTTTTGTGACAGCCTGGCCCATGGGATGGGATTCGGGCCACCATCTTCCCTTTTATTCTGTCCTCTTTTTGAGACCCTCGCCCTGCTTGATGAGAGGCTGGTGGCTGAGGCTGCTGAGAGGAGGGGTGAGGACGGGGGGAGTCCTGGACAGGCTGAGGTGCTGTGCTCTGAGCGTTGGGCGGATGACAAAATGAGTGGAGGTGCAGGTTGGGGGGATGAGTCTTCTGTGGGGCCCAGGAAGAGAGTTTGCAGGAGTTCAGGTGAGCGGAACTCGGGGCAGCAGGACTGCGAAGTGGTGGACATGGGCCAGGGGATGGGAAAACAGGGCTGCGCTGCAGTTCCCTCAGTCTGCTCTCCAGCTCCCTACTCCACTGCCAGGTGGGGCTGCTGGGCTGGAAGAACACCTCTGGGACAACCCGTCCCTGGGAAGATGGGACCTCTGCCTGGGCTCCTACAAACCTCTCCCTTTCCTGTAGGCCACACTGGGCAGTCTGGAGAGTTTCAGCGGGGGTGGGAGGCCGGAGCATTGGATATAGGGGATCCCCTACCAGAGGGCTGGGGACCTCTTTTTGTTGCACACTTTTATAGACAAATTTAAGGTCAGTGGGTGGCTCTGGTTGAGCAGAGAGTGAGCGGGGCGGTGGGAGCTCAGTGGCCCCACAGTTCTCTCTTGGCTGTATTGCTTTCCTTGCAGGTTTACATTTGCGTTGGTCTCCAAAAGGCTCATTTGTATGAGACATATAAACAGAATTTGCAAGTGAGCTGGAACCCCAAATCGGGGGCACAGGGACACAATAGTTTTCTTTCTGTCCCATGCTCCCCATAAGAGGCTCAGAGGCAGACAGGACCAGGCGGCTTGCTGCATGAAGGTCATGGAGTGAACTAGGAGCTGGGAGCTCAGAGCCCCAGGACTCCTTTTTTTCTTGTGTGTCTTCCCATGTAGCTTCATCAGGCAGAACTCTCACGGAGGTAACTCTGAGAGGTCTGAGTACAAGGGCAGGGGGTGGGCTGAGGCCCATTGATCGGAGCTCAGAAGCCCAGGAACACTTTGAATGCTCAGTAAGTTTCCATTTAGTTTCTAATCTAGGGAGGTCACCCAGAATATCGATTCTAAATGGTTCTCCAGAGGGGGCTAGAGGTGTTATCTGAGCCGGCTCTGAGGAGTGAGACACCCAGAAGTATGTTTGCTGTTGCTTGATGTCCCATAAGGCTTTGGACTCTGACAGAGAGGTTGAGGGAAGGCTAGGAAGGCTGGGAGGCAGTACTGAGTTAGCAGACACACACAGATATCTACTCTGCATCTCCTTCCATGGAATCTCAGGTCCTGATGGGACACACACTCTGGCATTACAGAGCTCTGGTTTGAGGACCAAGGATGGGAGTTCAGTGGGCCACGGGTACCCCGAGTTTGCTCTGTATCTCCACTGGGGCTCATATCCAAATGAATCTTCTCGGGAATCCTTTTCTTGGAGGTGTAAGAGGCAGTCTAGGGAGGAGAAGGGGGCTGGCACTGGAGGTCTAACCTGAGGGTTCTCTCTGTACCCCATGTTTTCCTGGAAGTTCTTAGGAACAGAATGCCCTTTTTTAGGGCTGACTTGTGAGAGCTCTGACAGAGAAGCTAGATGCTGGCAAGAGGCTGGAACTGAGGCTTCAGAAGTTTGAGGGCTGTCTTTGTGTCCTGCGTTTCTCCACCGAGCTTCATATACAGACAGAATGCATGAGGAACTAGATTCTTGAGAGTCTGTCATGGGTACTATGGCATGGCAAGGGGCCAGGATTGGAGGGTCAGAGATCTGAGGGTCTTCCTCCTGCTCTGTGGTTTCCCAGAGGGCCTTGGACCTAGATAGGCTTCTTATAGGGTTGCCTCTCTGGAGTTTAGTCAAAGAAGTTAGGGTTGGGCCAGGAGCTGGCGGAGCTGGCTCAGAGCCTTTTGAGTGCTGACTTTGCTTCATTGTCTTCAATGGGGCCTCAGACCTTGTCAAGACCCCTAGAGGGTTAGAGGGATATAGTGGGGGGGTAGAGGGTGACTCTGGGTTATGTTGATGGACTCTGGGGTCCCGTGATTCCCCCCCACAGGTCTCAGATGAAGATAAGCACATGGAGGTTTTGATTCCTTGGAGTGAAGGCTGTGAGGGCAGGGCTTGATCACTAGACCCCAGAAGAATCTCCCTCTCCTGTATGAGCCCCTGTTTGTGTGCCTCACCACCAGATAAGTCTCCACTGCAGTCCTTAGGCAAACCCTTAAGGTGGATGGATAGAGATGGGACAGGACATGATGGCGGCACTAGCTGAGCATCAGGAGCCATCCCTTCCAGGTCTTCCCTAGGATGGGCTTCATGGGTAGGAAGCTGGGTTGGGGAACAATAATGGGGAAGCAACAGGTTATACGTAGGCAGAAAAGTAAGCTTATTGAAGAAGACAGAAGGGTAGGCAGGCAACTTCAGGGGAGAGGAGCCGTCTGAGCTCAGAAGGATGGTCTGCAGGGACTCACTGTGCTGAGAGGGGAGACCGAAGAAAAGCTGGCCTTTTCTCTGTGACAGGAGACTCCCTGATGCACTCTTATTCTTTTTAGGGTTGGTAGGGATCTGGAAGGTGGGAAAAGATCTGAAGGGGCTGGAGGGCTCTGGGAATATTTGCCCTCGTGTCCCTGTGGCCTTAGGGAGGCTTGCAGAACCATAGCTGGGCTGGAGTGGGGCTGTGGGGCCTGGGCCTCCAGGGGGAGCTTCTTTGGGAGGAGAAATTGGTTTCATTGGATCCAGAGATGACTGGTCTTCCTCTTCTCCCTCCTTCTCCTCTGACTTTTGCTGCCACAGGTGATCGAAGAAAGTCAAATCATACAGAGTTGGGAGACCCTGAGAAGTAGAGAGACATACTCTCAGGCATTCCTAAACGTAAGGGATACTATGCAGTCCTCAGTTTCCACTCTAGGTCTGAAGTAAACACCTGGCCTCACTTCTTCTTCTTCTTTTTTTTTTTTTTCCTGCAGTACTGAGGATCAAACTCGGGCCCTTGTGCTTCACCTAGCCTCACCTCTGTGGTCAGCAGTCACCCAGCTTTTCGTCCAGTATAAACAGTCATAACCCAGTCCCCATTTAGAGATCGGCATTTCCTTACCCAACCCTATGTCTACACCAGGCTTCAAATCTCTTGTCCAAGGACACTTAGCTAGCCTGAAATCTAGGGCCCCATCTGGGGCCACATGTATACCAATGGTCTCTCCCTTGACCCCACATGTAAGGTGCACAGTCATTTATCCAGCTGTACATTCTCAATCAGTCACCCACCTTGTCTTGCATTGTGTCCCCAGAGCACCAGGACTCACGCTGTTGCCATCTTTGAATCTGCCAAACCAGGAACAATAATAGTATCACCAAATGTCCTGGACTGTGGAGGCAGAAGTTGCCACAGTGGCTGCAGACCAGAGCATGTGTCAGGGGGTCCCAAAGGAACCCCATATCTTCTGTAGCTCCAAGCAGGTCTTCAAGCAGCCATTGCATTTTTCTCAGCCTAGTGGCAGTTTACCCTGAGGTCATCACTGCATCATAGAATAAAGAACTCCCATCCCCCACACAGGCCCAGGCCCAACAGCCTTCTCTTGAGTGCCTCTTTCATATTTCACACAGTGAAATGAATAATCTCCTTTTGACTTTTTGTTGTTTTTTTTGTGATACCAAATGGTTGAACCCAGGGTCTTGCATATGCTAGGCAAAAGCTTTACCACTTAGCTACACACCCAAACCTTTTTTAAAAAAGTGTTTGAAAAAGGGTCTCACTGAATTGCCTGGTCTGGGCTTGAAGTTGCAATCCTTCTGCCTCAGCCTCCTGAGTATCTGGGAGTAGGACTGTGCACACCAGTACCCAGCCAGCTTTGTTGTGATTGCCAGTTTCAAAATTATGCTTCTGGCATTGTGATTAAGGACGGGAACTCTGGCATTGAACTGCCGTATACCAGTCCTAGTTCTGCCACCTCCTACCAGTGAAACCTCCAACCACTAAATCTTTCCATGCCTCCATTTTATCATCTATAAAGTGGGTATAATATTACTTATCACAGAGTTACTTTGAAGATTAAATAAATATATATGCTTAGACTAATACATGACAGCATATGCTATATTGTAATTCTGTTTCATTTAGCATTCCTCATTATAAGCTTTGTTTCCTCTTTAAAAGAAGGGAACTGTGTCTCCCCACTCCACCCATTTAACGCTCATGTCAGCCAAGAACCATCTCATTTGACTTCAGGTTGTCAAAGATCCTTTGGCAAGTGTTCATGGAAAGGATAAAGTAGGCTGGTAGTGCATACCTGTCATCTCAGCACTCAGGAGATCAAAGTAGGAGGGCCATAAATTCAAGGCCAGCTGAGCCACATAATGAGATCCTATCTCAAAAAAACCAGAAAGAGGCCAGGGATTGCTAACAGTTATTCCAGTGCCTGCTTGGAAGCACAAGGTCCCTAATTTGAGATCATAACCACATACAACAATGTGGCTCACATCTATAATCCCAGCATTTGGGAGGCAGAAACAGGAGGATTGCTGTGAGTTTGAGGCCAACCTGGGCTACATAGTGAGCTCAGGGCCAGACTGAACTACAAAGCAAGACCTTGCCTCAAAACAAAAAACAAAACCTGGCAAGGTAGTACTTGCATTCTCAGAGTAAAGGACATTTAGAGTCACACAGCATTTGATCCCTTTGGAGTCATGTGATACCCAGTTTGCTGCAGTTCTCACTGTGGTCTTTGAGTTAATACAAAGGGCTAGATGCTGTTTATCATGGTGTCTATGATTTTATTTTCCTATCCTTGTTGTTTTTTTTTGAGACAGGGTCTCGCTTTGTTGTTCAGGCTGGCCCTGAACTCACTTTGTAGCTCAGGAGAGCCTCAAACTCAACAGAAATCCTGCCTCTGCTTCCAAAGTGCAGAGATTACAGGTGTGAGCCACCACACCTGGCACTGTGGTATGTGGTACTGATGGTTGGTGGGTGTGAGTCACCATGCCCAGCGATGTTGTATATGGTTATCAGGGATCAAACCTGGGACCTTGCACTTGCAAGGCAGGTGCTGGAACCACTGAGTTAAATCTCTGGCTCCCTTTGTCCTTTTTTTTTGACAGGGTCCTGCCATGTAATTCAGAGTGCTGATATTATGGGGTATGTGGAACCACACCAGGCCATCCATTTTTAACTATTTATATGATCTATCTGATATTTGAGTTTGCAACCTCTGGAGAAGATAAATTGACTCCTAACAGGAAACAAAAGGCAATACTAAATATTCTATACTTGTTAATTTACATTTATGGCAGGTGATTTTCCAATTTAGTAATTTCTATCTCCTACTCCTGGCCAGAGGAAAGCCTCAGTTGATAGAAATGTAACAATCCCTAGAATTCTAGATGTTTTTGTCCTATAGAACTGTAAGCGAATTTTGTATTTTCTGGTCCCTAATGAGAGCTGCAAAAACCAGCAGGTGCTTTTGTGAATGGCAATTTAGCTGGGTGGTATTGAGATAAGAGGCTGGGGTTGAAAGAAAAGTTGCCCAAGGACAGCACTGGGCATAAAGATTCCAGACAAGAGCAGTAGGTTCCATGAGTGGAAGGCCTTACAGAAATGGACTTGGATGCCCCAGGACTTCTGATGGGGAGGACAGGTTTGATGGCAGGGGGACTAAACACCTAGCATGTAGTCTTGGAAACTCAGCGAAAGACCCTGGTGTGTATACTTGGCAGAGATGCTATGAAACCATTTGCCTTCAAATGAACTCTACAGGTTTATACATGGGGTATCCTAGGGGGCACCACGACAGACTAAAGACCAGTCTCTTTCCTGCTTTGTATTTGTCAGAAAGAGACAAAGACTCTGATATTGATCATTGTCTTTACTCCCCAGCAAGTGGGGGGTTTGGCCAGATTTAATTTAAAAATTAAATAACATTTTTTTCTTTCTTCTCAGAGATGTAGAGCAAATTTATATGCTGACATTCATTTTCCCATTTAATCTTTTTTGGCTTAAATACAAGACCTTCACAAGTCTAGTTGCTGGAGATTGTAAGATGATTGTAAGATGCCAGTTCTTTTTGAGGGGAGGGCTCTCTTCCTGGTTTGCAAATAGATACCTTAAAAATTCTTGGAAGTAGGTTTGCTTATCTTCTTTCAATTAGGGGAAACCAAGGCACAAAGATAGGATATAGGTAGAGATACAGATCTATCTCTATGTATATATCTTGTTGCACTGTGAGGAATTAAGTGGATAAAAATGACAAAATTCGATAGGCATAAACAACTAGAATGAATTAACTTATAACTACATAGCTTGGCGCAGGGCTGGCTTCAGGTACTGGCCTGACACAGGAACCTTATTCAGTGCCGTTGGGATTCAATTTCCATTTCCTAGCTGCCTTTCTTCTGTGTTCTTTATATGAAGCTGTCCCTGGCCACAGGGACAAATGAAGCTGAAATCTGTCACCCTGACAACAGTCCCTGCAAGTCTTATTGTTCCTTATGGGGTCCAAGTGCTCACAGGTCCATCCCAGAGCTACTCACCAAACTGTTCATAGTGCAGTGAACAGTTAAGCCTGAGCCACATCCACACCCTTGGTGTAAGGATATGGAGGGACACTGTTCATTCACCTGCACACAGCCCAAGACTGAAGAAATGGGCTGTGATAGATTTCCTGAAGTGCTTATCATCCTAGCACTTGGGCGGAGGATCCCTGCAAGTTTGAGTCCAGCCTGGGCTGTATAAGGAATTTAAGGCCAGGCTGCACTACATAGTGAGACCCTGTCTCAAAAATTCCAAGACCAAACAAATAAACAGACAAACCAAAACACTCCAAAAAAACAAAGACAATGAAACAAAAACAACATAGAAAATCTATTTCTAGAAAAATACCAATGCTGATAGCAAAATAAAACAAAAGAGACGGTCATTATACCCTCTGTCATTTCAACATTTTGTTTTCTGGCACAGTGTCATGCTACTGCCGTGTCGTACTGGAAGTTTAAATTGAAAATATGGGTGTTGATGGTCTGAAGGGCGGGATTCTGTCACCCAGCTCACTGCTCTAAGCTCTGCAACTGATGCTTAGTACTATGGTTAGGACTCGGCACCACTGAATGAATGCATGAGAGATGGTGGGATTTCTGAAACAGGCGGTCCCAAGGGTGGGCCTGACTGTGCTGTCACCCCGGTTTCCTAGGGAAGCCTCCTTCACATCTTCGAGATGAGAAAGTCAGCCAGGATTTGCACAGGTGATGTAAACACCCGAAGCAACCACAGCTCCTTCTCCCTCTCCCTTCCTCTCCTCCCTCCCCTCCTGCTTCTCCCCCTCCTGACCTCCCGTTCATGTTAATGCAGAGCCAAAGGCTGGCCAGAGGCCAGAATCCAGTACCCTCGTGGAGTTGCCGTCATCTTGCCTGGTGGCCCTGAGAGGCCCTGTGCCCAGAAGGGCAGTGAGGTCTCACACAGTCTCCCTCCACCAGGGCCCGGCGGCAGTGTCCTGGCTCACGTCTACAGGGTGGGGTCCTTTTGGAGAAGGGAGCTGTGGGGCCTCAGTGCAGGGGTGCACCCCCAAGAACGAGGGAATGGGGCCCCAGAACGGGTCTCTGGATGAGAATGTCCGTGACCAGAGGTGACCCCAGGTCCTGGGGGACAGAGGCAGAACCAGTGTCTGCCCTCAGACCCAGGACAACATCTCCAGGGGCCTCTAGCAGATGAGATAGGATTCGGGCTTCTAGCGGGAGGAGAGGAGCATGCGAGGCAACTGCATCAGGAGGTCAGCTGTTGGCACTTCAGTGTGTTTTTGGCGGGATTTAGATGGAAGGAAGTTTCTTTTAAAGTTTTCCTATTATAACAATATTATACAGTCTTTGGAAGATGTGAAAATGCAGAAAAGAAAATCTTAGCAACTTGCAATCTCTGAATAATTTCCATAGCAATTTGATGTATTTATTTCCAGGCTTAACTATTCACATTTTATGCTATTTAAATAAAATGTAGTTTCTTTTTTTTTTTTTTGTGATGCTGGAGACTGAACCTAAGGCCTCTGATGCTGGGCAAACACTATACCAGCCCTTTTTATTTTTGAGATTAAATTTCCCAAGCTGGCATCAAACTTGCACACCTGCCTCAGCCTCCCAAGTAGCTGGGATTACAGGTTTGTGCCACTATATGCGGTTAGAAATGTTTTAAAAGTTAAGAGACCTGTTCATTGCCAGGCATGGGGGCACATTCCTATAATTCCAGCACTTGAGAAGCTGAGGCAGGAGAATTGCTGTGAGTTTGAGGCCAGCCTGAACTACATAGTGAGACTCTGTCTCAAAACAGCAACAAAAAGAAAGTGGTCAATGCCGGGCATGGTGGTACATGCTTATGATACAGCTCTCTGGAAGGCCAGGGCAAGAAGACTGCAAGTTTGAGACTAGGCTGGGCAATTCAGTAAAATCTTGTCTCAAAATATTAAAAAATGGCTAAGGATGTAGCTTTGTATAAGGGCTCTGGCTTGAATTTTCAATAACACACACACAAATAAATCAATTCTCTTTTTTTTTGTTGTTTTTTGAGACAGGGTCTCACTATGTAGCTCAGACTGGCCTTGAATTCACAGCATCTTCCTGCCTCTGCCTCTGTCTCCCAAGTGCTCGGGTTACAGGTGTGAGCCACCATGCCCCGCCCAGTTCATATTTTATCATATCCCTTTTCTACACACTGTAAATTATCCCTAATGTCATTTTTGATGGCTCTGATGCCTTCCAAAGTGAATGTACTAGTCTATTTTTCTTTGACTTTTAGATGCTTTATAATTTTCTGAAACCATACACTTGATTAATATTGGTTCATAATTGAATTTATTTATTAACTGTCTTTAAAAAACTCTGCAGTG
>PVIR01026680.1:0-23653 GCA_004026965.1 Petromus typicus | reverse complement strand
CTAGTACTAGAAATTGAACCCAGGGTGTCGGTACCAAGCCATATCCCCAGATTCTTATTAATTTTAAGATGAGGTCTTGGTAAGTTGCCAGGGCTAAGCTCCAACTTGGAATGCTCCTGGCTCAGCCTCCCAGGATGCTGAGATTTTAACCATACCCTACCACACTGTGGCCTTCATCCTCTCCTGCTTGGACTTTGGCTCGTGTCTTAGTGAATCTTTTTTTCTCCCTTGCCTTTTCCAATTCATTTCTCTACATCACTGCCACACAGACAATGATGAAAATCAGACCTCGCTGATCAATTTACTCCATTGCCTGGACTCTTTGGTTATTTGCCATAACCCGCAGCAGCTGTTCTCCCCTCTCATTCTGCAGTAGAATTATCTGTGCAGCCTCTGAGAACCTGAATGCCCAGGTCCTGCTCCCAATCTTCATCTGAGCAGACGCAGTGGCCCGGGAATAGCACAAGCGTCAAGAAAGAATCTCAAGTGCAACACCAAGCTCCAAACTCAGTGTGCTTTTGAGCAGAACTGTTGATGGATTCGATTTTACCTACTCAGCGTAAGCACCAGCCTAGTACACTGGAAGATTGTTCAAGTGCTTCCGGGTGACTGCCCAGGGCGGCAAGGTGAGGAAGCTCCGCCCTGCTTGTCAGCGCGGCAAAGAAATCAGTCCCTTCCCTTTAGCAGCCTCTCACCATGCACCAGTTCTTGCTTCTCCGCCTCTAACCCTCAGCTCTAAACGGGCTCCACGAGGAGCCCTCCCTCCGTGCAGCTTCGAGTTTTTGTGTATTTGCAGTTCTGAGAACTTCTACTTCCTTCTGGCAGATTTCTAACTATCCTTCAAAATCCCCCTCAGAGGGGGCGAAGCCTTCCGGGGCCACGTCCTACTCCCCCCCCGGGGGGGGGGTTCCCTCCTTTTCCACCTCCTCTGTGCTTGTGCTTTGCATCTGCTGGCAGATCTGTCACTGTTGTCGCCCTTCACTGACTCTTCTGTCCCGCCTGGAGCACTAACTCCCCGAGGCTGGTACTAAACCGTCCCCACCTCCCGTGACCACTGACTCTTGCTGTACAGTCTGCGAGCTGTGGGCTGAACCCAAGGGGAAAACACAGGAACCAAGCTTCCTTCTGCTCTCTCTGAAGACTCCGTAGGAAATTTAGTGGGAACAGCTAGGAGTCAGAGCCTCTTACCAGTCTCTCATCTAAGGAGTCGGGTTCCAGGTAATGCACCCGGAACTCAGAACCTTGAGATTCTACCTGCCAGGTGGTAGGAATAATAGGGTCCTGAATACACTCTCTCGTCCTTGTTCCTATGGCCTGGGACCTTGGTAACTACATGTGAAAAGATCTCACTTGTGTGGTCTCCGGAGTCCCCACCGGAGTGAGGGTTTTACTTTGGTGCCCCTCCCCCTCTCACCACACGTACTGGTTCATAGGACTCGTCTCTGGTTTGTTTTCTATGGCGACCATCCAGGTCTTGCAGAGGACCGAAGCGTCTCCTCTCTGGCCTGGAGCCCGAGTCCTGGGAGGGCTTCCAGCCAGTTGGCTGCTCCAACCCTAACTTGGCCACCTGTTAGAGTAGAGCCAAAGCGGTTTGAGTCCCACTGGACCCTGTGCTTTGGGGACTGGCCAGATGATACAAACAAGAGCTAAGGTTCCAGAATCCAAAAGTTTTCTGTATATTAACTCATTCTTTGGTTCATTTTACAGATGAGAATAGTGAAGCCCACTAAGATTGGAAAGTGTCCCAAGAGCCCAAGTTTGCTCAGCTGATACAGAGCAGAACTAGAATTTAAAGCTCAACTCTTAATTCCTTTCTTATTCTTCTCCAAACTCTCCACTCCTGGCCATTAGCTGGATCGGCATCCTGGTCCAGAACCTGTGTTTACTTGTTTCCCACCTGATCTGACTCTTTGCCTCTGACTTAACCACCAGATGTCTCAAAGTGTCCCTGTCTTAACACCAGGTTGGTCTCAAGATCCCACATTTCGCCCTGAGGTCCCGAGAGGCTCTTTCACCCTCTATCATGGGCACATACATTTGACTCAGCTGGAGTGAGATGACAGAGTGTTCAGCAGCTCCAATCCTTCCTTTAGAACACCTTTCTTGATCACTTACTCTGTCAGACCCTGAAAAGGTAAACCTGACATGCTCACCTGCCAAAACTCTGAGGATCGAAAAGTACAGGAATCTAGGATCCTATCACACAGAGGAAAACCACTGACATCATCTTAAATGTACACAAAACCCTGACTGATTTACAGTTATGTCTCAAAGCGGAAGCAAAGCAACTGCACACATTAAAGTTCAAGGGAAGTGTGCATGACAGGGAGGGGGCCGCTGCCTGCATATCTGATTTCATTTCTTGTTCAGTACTGCGAGACAAGTGCATGGTTTCTAACACAGTAGAGAAAAAACAGAGAATGCCCCGCCCCCACCCCAAAGCACTGAGAGCACTGAACTAGAATGAGACGTAATGACCTTCACACCCAGAAAGAGGATTTGAATTCAGTAAAGAGCATGGACTCACCGGTCAGGGAGAAAAATGTGCTTAGTTTCCAGCCTCTGGAACTTTCTTTCTACTTTCTAGCTATAAGTCATATGGACGGAAAGCATATGTTGCTTTTAGGGAACAGAGAGAAAAAAAACACCATGATGATAATCACTGCCATGCCCTATGGTGACAGCTGCCATGCACTTCCGAGGCATTTCATTTGGACTTCTGGGCTACATCCATCCCAAGGTGGGTGACACGCCCCAGCGGTGGACAGACCTCGGTGGAGAAGCAAAGGAGCCTGGAGCTAAGCTCAGTGTATGAGATCCTGAAGCCTGCCTGCTGGAAGCAGCTGTCTAAGTGAGAGTCGTGTGGCCAAACATCTTCAGCTTCGTAGCTTGCTGTGGGTGAATGGCTGAAAAATTCCTGCAGTTAGAAAAGCAGCACATACAGTGTGGATGGTATCACAAGGCCTAAAAAAAAATGGATACTCTTCAAATATTTATCCATCTCATGACAGTGTACTCAGGCCTTCCTTGGTTTATACTTCCTTAGCTCTATTCAAAAGTCCCATTGAGCCCCCAAGGACCGAAAGTTGAGCAAAACTTGGACTTCACCATAGCAAAAGGGCACAGCCCCTGGCTTTGCCCCTCTCCGGCTTCCAGCCTAAGGGGGGAATACAGACTTGGAAGTAATCTCATTACCTGAATTTCTCACAGGGGGAGGCATCCTGGGATTGAACCCAGTGGTCTCACTGGGTGGCCCAGAGTTGGCTCAGGCTTGTGATCCTCCCTCCTCTGCCGTCCAGAGCACTGGGATCATGAACACGTCTCACTGACTACTTTTACAGTCAAAGCAAGACACATATGGAGGACAAGTGAGGAGGGCACTGTGTCAGCTGTTCCTGGGGCTGGCATGAGCAGACTTGACAGATAAGCGGGTCTCGGGCAGGTAAAGACATAAGATGACACCACAGTCACACAGAGGCCCCTTCAACAGCTGAACCCAGCACTAGGCCAGCAACGGCAGACCTTTCAGTGAGAACAAACACTGACTGATCTTGTGTGCCACAGGCTCGCCAGTACTGTGAGGGGCAAGAGGACCAGACGAAGGATGACTCCACTGAGTCCCTCCCCCAGCTGCATAACGGGGCTAGAATTTCTCCCACAAACGGCACCTGTCCTGACCTTGGCCACCTCTTCTGTCACAGAGCCCAGCACTTGGTGGGGCTTCTTGTCCACACTGGGCTATCAGCTTTCCTACCCCAGACACTTGAGGCTGAACGATCCAGTAGGCTGGCTGGGAGGTCCCCGGAGCCAGGGAAGCAGGAAGGGAGAGGAAAATAGCCCCTAAGGCAGGCTGCATCCATGAGAGCAGCTCTGTGCTTATTCCCTGCCAGGCACTGAGCAGGCACTGTCTACTTGAGTGCTCACAGGAGCCCTGTGAGCAGAGACTACCGCACCCATTTTGTGGAGAAGGACTCACAACAAAGGGGCTAGGGAAGGTGCCGCAGGGACTCATCACCGTCTGGCTCCACTCACTTCAGGAGTGACAGAGGGATTGACTGTGAGCAGCACTATGTTGGAAGGTGCAGTTGAAAACTTTCATCCTGCTCCACACACCTGGCTCAAAGACCAGTTCTAGGGCAGAAAGGAGAGGACGAAGCCACCTGAAGACATGTTTATATTTTCTGAACCATAATTCAGGCCAAGGATCCAACATCACACCTAGAACAGCCCCTTCCACCTTAATCACCATCCAAGGAGGGAATCATCAGTGAAAAGCACTGAGCCCTGACACGCGGGGATCTCATTTGGGAAACATAGCTAGAAACTCTGAACTTTTCTAAAGCTGTGTTTTATATATGTCAAAACAGGGAGATTAAAGATTCCCCTGTATGACTAAGGTGAGGACTATGGGAGATGAGAAGATAAAGGGTTTGTAAAAAGTGTCAAGAACCACAGCCTCACTTGGCCGTCACCTGACTGTTCCCTACTGAAGTGCACGGTCTCTTTTCAACGGCTGTCCACATAATATGCACATGCTTCTGAGCAACCAGAGGCAACACACATCAGCACAGATGTGTGGGTTGCCTGTGCCAGGCAGCCAGGAGGGGTTAAGAACTAGTGAGCCTCCTTTTACCCATTACCACCATCACGACCTTGTCCAAGCACCACAGTCATATGTGTGGTTCTACAGGTCTACGGTTTATTTTGTTGTAATGGAACTTGTGCACCAAAATACTACACCATCTAAAACTCAGTGCAGGAACATAAAGGAACTCCTTGCCAAAACAGAACCTCTGTCACCAAGAACCTCTGTCACCAAGATTTAAGTTAAAGCAACTCGTTCAAAATTAAAAATGAAATAAAGGCACCACAAGAAATATTTCATATTCCGGTAGATCATTATTTATGGAATAAGTGCCTGTTTAATGTTTGTGGCCGTGGTGAATTATTGTGCACAGTTTATGATGGATAAATTCTTTTTGGTTTTTCCTAAGTATGTGTACTTGAAAGAGACATATAATATCATTTGAAAACCTTGCTTTTCCAATACAGAGAAACTTTGACCTTCATATTTCAACAAACACCTTCATTTGATAAAAAAAAATTCCCTCTGAAGAAAACAGAACACTTTGAAATAGAAATGCATACAATCTCATTAAAAAATCAAGAATAGTACTGTCATTTGGCTTCAGAGTGACTTATAGTTGCAGCCTCACCTCTGTTTCAACACTCTCTGGTCAATGAGTCCATTCTCGAGGCTCTGAGCAGGATGTGAAGATGATGTCTGCTCCCTGTGGCTGGCTGGACAGCCCGACTGCTCCGCCCTATGACCAGAAAGGGAGAGATGCTTCAGGGGCTGTCACACTCCAGCCACCACCAGGGCTGTCACAAGGGTGGGGCTAGGCCAAAGAGAAGATTTAGGAGGACCCATTGGAGTCATCTCACTGTGTGGTTCTCGTGTGTTAGGAAGCAGACTGATGCCAGATTGCGATGTCATTTTTGCCAATTTTAGATTTTTAAATGGTGTTAAAATGACCTTTTCCTTTATAAAGTGACAGTGATAAATGAATAGACCTGTTTTAGTTAATATTTTCATTTAGCAAAATGAGACAATGACGCCTGCCAGATCTCTCTCCTGTGTTCCTTGCCATTTGGGAGGACATCTATTATCTGTGATATCTTCTCATTAGAGAAGTATACTCCACTGTCCACCTAAATCTCTTGGTGATGCAACCAAAATTCAGAAGGGAATCAAGTTGCTCATGGCTCCTGGATAGTTGGTGGCAGTGTGAGACTTTGTTTTCCTGTCCATTGATTTTTATCCACCAGATCCAACAACAGCCAAAATCCAACTGCCAATGCTCCCTGTGGGATTAATCACTCTGCTACAATGAAATACTGGCAACTTCAAGGAGAAGGAATCTAGTTTGGATCACAGTTTAGATGGTTCAATGTATGGTTGCAGGCTCCAAGCCAGGAATGGCGCTGTGAAAGGGAATGGCAGAGAAAAGATGCTTAACTCATGGGGGCCAGGAAAAGCAGAGACAAGCCAGGATAGAGGCAGGAATACACTCTTACAGGCCCTGCTCCTTGGGGACCTATCTCTTTTACTCAGGTTCCTTCTTCTAATCACACATTCAGCTATAAACTCACTCATCAGTGCAGTGCTGCCAGTATCCAATCACTTCATAAATGCCCTACTTCTGAACATATGAGTTTTGAGAAACATTTTAGATTTACACCATATCACTTGTCATTTACTTAGTTCTAAATAGGATGTCAAACATACTTTCCAGATGGGACTTCAAAGGCTTTGCAAAGTAACATACCAAACAACCATTGGCCATTAAATGGAGTTTATACTGTACTTAAAACCATCTACTATCTCTGATCTACAATGACACTGTAGACTCTTACACCCACCTACTTCATGTTATAGTTGAAGAAAATAAAACTGAGAAAAAAATCAAACAAATGCCCAGAGTTAAATGGTTAGCAAATATCACAACAGAGGTTTGAAATCAAGCATTCTGATACCTAACTTCAGAGGTCTTTCTTATACTTAATTTCTAATCTTTATTAAGCATTTTAAATAAGAATATATTTGTTGTTGTTATTAACAGGAAAATTTCTGTTTATTTATTTTTAGTAAAATTGAGTTTATTGGTATATTTTAGGTAAAAGTTTAATTAAATAGTGTGTTTTTGTATTTCTCTACTGTCATTCTGACTTGACAGTATATCAAGTCACAATATATTCAGCAAATATATTTGACAATAAGCAAATATAATCAAGAAGCATTTTCTTCTCACATGCAATTATAATTTTGCACCAGATTAATCTTAAACCTAAACACAAGACAATAGAATTCTTAAAGTGAGTCAGCTGCTTACAGGGTAAGACAAGTCTCCACTCATAAATCTTTATGCAATATGCCTACTCTTTGCTGCACTTGAAACTAATTTTCTCAACCAGATTGACAAAAGTTCATACTTAATAAAGGGCTATTTTGGTCTGAGAAAGGGAAGAGAACTTGTTCACAGATTATGATTCTCCTACTGTCAGTGTGAATTAACCGAGAGTTAGGTGATCTTCACGATGTGTAGATGAAGAAACAGGAGTGCCAACATTTAATATAATCATCCCAGTGAGTGGAAGAACCAGGAATGAAGCCCAGATTTCCTGGCAACCCAACAAGTTCTCATTTACTAGAGAACATTATAAACTGATTTGCAGTGGAAACAAGGCTGCTGCCTGTTTTTTTCTAAGCTGTGCCCAAAACAATATCAAGATTCCAGTCAACTGAGAGAACTTCCAGCTCCAAAGCTGTACTCATCCAAATATGCCCGGAAATTACTTTGCACTCTTTGAAATTCACACCCTCCCTTTTGCTAGAAAGGATTAGAAGCTTGTAATGGGAACATCACCAAAAATCACATATCTGAGAGTGCACCAAACAGTCTTTAGGAAAAATCAGTCAAGTAAATCAGTTGGGAGAATTTCCAATCCAACTGGAAACCAGCATTCCAAGGTTACCTGACCTCTCCATGCCCCAAATAGCCAAATATTCTGGGAATCAAATTACTTAAGCTTAGTTTCTGTAACATTATATTGATTATCAATAGGAAGCAAGAATGTATTACTACACAGTTTTTTAAAAGGTAAAAATAAGATGGATAACATCAAACATCACATCTAATTTTAAACTAACAAACAATTGGAAAATATCTAACCTTAAGAACAATAAAACACTTTGTATATGAAAACAACAATTCAAAATGCCTATAAGAATTCTGGGATATAAATTTTTTAAATGAAAATTTCAAATTGTTACATCTTGTAGTCCTATTATTTTTTTTTTATTGGAGAAGAAAATGATTAAAAACCAAAACCAAACTTTCCTCTATTCCCAGAGCTTTTTTTTGGCCACCATAAATCTTTGTCCAGCATTTCTGTGGAGTACTGTCAGAGCATCTGTTATTCTGAGAATTGGAATGTTCATCGTGACAAGGGTAGTTGGCAAATTATATTGTGAACCGTTTGGGAGTATAAATTAGTTACAGTGGTGAATCTTGAGCAAATAAATACATGACACATATATAAAGAAATAGTTTGGGGAAAAAAACAGGAGTAGTCAGAGATGCCTGTAGCGATCCCCGTGGTTGGAACCTGAGCTGGAGGGCTTCGTTTCCACACTGCAGCCGTGTCTGCCGCTCATTCCCCAGAGTGCTGTTAGGACCTGTCTTCCCTACCAGCTGGAATCATAGTTTAAAAAGTGGTGAATAAAAATGATGCATCTTGATTCATAAAATGTAGCAAAGAGCATTATTAGAAACACCGAACACACAAACCAGCTGAAAATGGTTTCAGTTTTCAAAGAGTTTTAAGCCCAAGTGAGATGTTCCTTGGGAAAGCAGAGATGCAAGCCCGGGCGGTGGACATACTCACTGGAGGGCTGCGTCCGCCTGTGTCCCTGGGGCCGTCTCCCGAGCACATCCAGGAGGCCTCGGTGCTTGGCTATTCTGCTTATATTTTTCAATTAGATCCATCAGAACAGCCTGGTGACCGATTTTCTTCACCAGTTGCTGAAGCATCCGATCATTCAGTGCTAGAAGAGCTGCTCCACTTATTTCTTCCTCTGGAGAGAAAAGAGTTTCTTTATGAGACCTCAGGAAAACACAGACATTACAAAGAGGCAAGCCAAAATCATCCTCAGTAGTTATCAAACTAGCCACAGTTCGGACATATTAGCCACATTTTGATATTACATACTTCCAAACTGATGTCTACTCTCAAGAAAGACTCCAGGACAAGAAGTCACAATAAAAACTTTTTCTTTACACATTAACAACCTTCTCTACTCTCATTCTAACAAACACTATTTTTATAAGGCAAAAATCTTAAGAGATTGTTCTTAGTAAAACCTCACTAATATCCAGGATTTGTAAATCAAACATACTAGGCTACACAAGGCAAGAGCAATATACATATATATATATATTGAAATATGTTCTTGAGAAAACACTCGGTAAACAGAAGCTGCCACTGCCAGTAAAGAAACAAGAAGTTCTCCATCGCAGCAACTCCATCCCTACACACACATGCAGACAGTGGGGGAACAAGAGTCATTTTCGACAATATCGAGAACAAAAGTGATCATTAACAACAGAGGACTCGAGGGCATCTGGAGTGCTCAAACGAAGTTATGTGAAATGTAAGCAACTCACCTCGAAACCTGGGGACTAGCTCGCCTAAGTTTTTCGCCAGCAGCCAACTGCAGACTTGATCCACTGACCAAGTTTCCATTGTCTTATCCTATAAATGATACACCTGTAGAATAAAGGTCAGAGAAGTATCCACCAGCACTTTTTTCCCTGATTGATGCTGTTTGATTTTTTTTAAACAATCAAATCCTTCCTCTGCTAGACTCTTTCAGACTACTAATCTTAAGCTTTTCTAAACACTGATATTTTTTCACAATTAGCTAAGGGAGCAAAGACTCATTTTGAAAGCCAGAGAGATTTTAACTTATTGCCTGATCTCATTTCTCAGATTCCTTCACCTTCTCTTGCGTTTCCCCACAGGTATCCCTCAGCTTCACTCACAGACAGCCAGGGACACAATGGTGCCGATCCTGTACCATTAACACCCAGGTCTCTTCACAAAGAAAAGAAAGGTGTGAAATCATCAGGAAGCGGTTGACATTTACAAAAAGGGTGGGCAGGGGAGAAAGGGAGAGAGGATTAGATAAAAGCCTCACTAAGGTACTTCATAAACTAAGACTGGTTAACCCCTTCTGCTCCCGGACAGGAAAGCTAGCTTGGAACATTTCTCCTTCCCCAAGGTGATCAAAGAAAAGGAAGCAGGGACCACTTCCTTCATGAGGATCTCTGCCTGTCCTTCCTTCCAATGTCATTTTTACATATTCCGTTCAGTTCTCAAACTTTCCTGAGCTCTACTGGCATTAGTAGGATAACTAGAATAAACTAGCTTTTTAATAAACAGTGTTAAACATGTAAATAATTTTCTAAGTGAAAGTGTATAAAGAGTTTGGAGGAAGTGTTCTTTAACCATCCAGGTACTTTTGCCCATTGCTATTCTGCAATTTCAATTTTTTAAATTTTAAATCATGTGTACTAATTTGAATAAATTTTCCTCTTTTCCTTGAGTGACTTATTCCCTGTTTTATCAATTCAGTCTGAACTTTTAATGGACTTTGTCAGAACTTAAAGCTTCTTAATCATTTTAGTAGCACTTTCAGTTCCAAATGTTAATCTAAATAATAATAAATATATCAGCACAGTAGTTCAATGACTATTGAGAAGAGATGGGAAAACTACTCTTAGAGAAATAGAATTATGACAGTATAAAAGTACTAATTAGACTATATATGCAAATTTTATTGCTGGAAGTTCTGTAAGTAAATATTCTATTTTTATTTTCCATGTATTTAAAGATGCTACTGTTAGAGACATCATGATAACAGCAGACGGGAAAGGTGTTTGTTTACTTTTCATACCTGACCATCTGAAAAGAAAAACCTTCAAAATAATCTCATAGAAAATAAATACCTTTCAAAGTAATAAGCTGGAAGCTCATGCATATTTGTAATGCTAAGCTTCAAACCAAAAGCAAGGGTTAAACGTAGAAGTCCTTTTGAATTACAGCAGAGGTTTAATTTGCCAAGACAGACAGTAGCCACAGAGCTCCTCCCCTAGGCTAAGTAGCAACATCAGGGTGTGAAAAGTCATTATTTGTGAGGCATTGGTGTAAATTAAAAATCACACCTTTCGGTCACACTTCTGGCTTCCTTGTGAAGAGTAGGACTTAGAAAAAAAAACTAGAAAAGTAAGAAAAAAAAACACAATTCTCAAAACTCTAGGATTAAAAAGAATGCAGAGTAGGAGACACTGAAAGAAATTTGAAAAGAAAATAAGTACTTAGAATCAAGCACATATTTTTTAATTTGCAGGTTTTTACTTTAGTTCCACTGCTAGTAAAAACAGAAAAGTTATTAAATTATAACATCATATGAACATAACAAAATAAAAATAGTTTCTGTCCATAGTTTCTCTGATTATAATAGAATAAATATCACCAGCTATGGAACCTCAAAACTTCCTCTCCCATAAATAATGGATAGATTATATATGACTTTCTGTATCTTATATTTCAAATGAGAAAAGGTGTATCTGAGATATCAGCAAAGATTTCAGTCTGTGAGGGCAAGTATTACCCCTAAATATTTCAAGGCACAACAATAAAAAATAAATAAATAAATAAAAGGAATTAATAACAATGCTATCTGAATGGTCCAGCCAAACCGTTTGGTCTCATTGTTAAATTAACTTATACTTAAATGAAAGAATTTTTTCTTTTTCTTTTTCTTTTTTTTTTTAAGACGGGGTCCCACTTTTGTATTTTAGGCTGGCCCTGAGCTCAGCCTCAAACTCACATCACAGCAATCCTCCTGCCTCTGCCTCCTGAGGGCTGGGATTATAGCCACCGCACTCCACACTGTGGTATGTGGTGCTGATTGCTGGTGAGTGTGTGTCTCCATGCCAGCATTCTTGTACGTGGTTATGGGGGATTGAACCCTGACCCTTGCGCTGGTTAGGCAGGTGCTAGAATCCCTGAGCTAAATCCTTGGCCCAAGACACTTTTAATATTTGTAGGGCCTTATATAATTGAAGCTGGAAAGAAATAAGAACTTGGGTAAAGCACCCTAAAGGCGAATAAATTTTGTTGAATAAATTTGCTAAACCTGTCTTGCAAGTACAAGGACCCGGGTTCAATCCCCAGTAACCACATACAATATTGGGCCTGAACTACAAAGCGAGACCCTGTCTCAAAAAAACCAATAAATAAATAAATAAATTTGCTAAAAACTACAAAAGGAGATGTTCGTGTCAGCAGCTGTGAGCATGGCTTCTATTCTTCACGGGCACCCACCACTCAGATGCACGTTTTAAGAAAATATGAAAACATATTGTCATTTTTCTCTTTGCATTTTCATTCTCCTGGAAAGAAAAATGACAACAAAGAATCCTCGGAGCTTTGCGGGCAGCACGTGCTCTCCCCTACACGGCGCCGTTTCCTGAGCGGGTACTGGCTCCCGCCCGGAGAAAAGCGCCTTCCTCCATGAAAGGACCGTGCGTTAGCAGCAGTCAGGTCCTGCTGGTGAAGAAAAGCAAACTGAGGTAAAAGGCAGGGAGTCTGTCCCGTGGGACAGTGTCTGGGCAGCTCTGTCGGCACTGTGGCATCCAGGACTCAGAACTTTACACAACTTGTTTTGTCTGTTTATTTTTTTAAAACCCCTTCCCCTTCTCCTTGTGATGAAAAAGGATTCTCCTACACTGTTTGTGGGAACACAAACTAGTACAACCCTTGTGCAAATCAGTACAGAGGTCTCTCAAAGGACTGAAATAACCAGTTCCACATGACCTCACTGTCTCCCTGCTAGGTACCTCCCCCTACAGCCTGTCGTCACCTGCAGCGATATTTGCTCACCAGTGGGTGCAGGAGGCTGCAATATTGATTATGCCCAATGCAAGTTGTGAAGAGTTCACCCCGCATTGGCTTGTTTAGAGAAGCAAGTCTGGCTGAAGCCTACATGCCAAGAGCAGAGCCGCTCACGCTCAAATTCCATTCCCATACCTAAGACCTTCTTAGCTAGACATTACAACCATATATGTCTTTAGTATGTTCCTAATACAAGAACTCTTTGTCTTGCCCTTCATGAGCCTTGCTTACATTAATTTCCATAGAAACTGCAGGACTCCTCATCCTCACACATAGTCCTGCTCTTGAGTGTAGCTCATCTTTGACCCAAATGATTACTAATTAAAATCAGCGGCTTGGATGGATGAGCGTCTTTGTCTGTCACATTGGCGTCGCTCGTCATGGTTCCCTGCTTTGTCTCTCTCACCACTGTCTTTTAGATTTTCCCCTCAGATCTACATCATACTCTGAGCATAGCCTACTGCAAAGGTTTTTGGTAACATTTCGGGTTATAGTAGTACAATTCGTAATGTCCAAATTCTGGAAGCAGTCTGTATATCTATCAAGAGATGACTGTAAACAAAATGGGGTGTCTTGATATAATGGGGTACTACTCAGTGACCAATGAAAAATTTGAGGCATTTGTTGAAAACAAATCTGGCATCTGGAAAACACAATGTTGAGTGAAATGAACCAGACATCCTTAGGGGAACGTCAGCGTCTCTAGTTGGGTTTGATGTTCATCCAGACAGTCACCAAGCCAAGTGGGGCAAACTGAGAACAGTCCACTGAGATGCTTCACATACTTTCACCATCAAGATAGCCCAGAGCCGAGTGAATGATGATATACTAAAGAAGTTAGAATCTTACTAGGACAATAAACCACATGGAAAAGGAGAATACTCTGGAGAACTGATCACGATGGGCCCTGGCAGTCACAGACTCCTAAAAATGAGTAAGTCTTGGTGTGAAATGTGAATGATAGGCAAAGGAACCTGGAAGAAGATCAATGTGACAAGCTAAATGCAAAATCAGACGTAACTAAGCTTTACTTTGGGAGCTGAAAGTAAACCACACTGCCTGGAGCACTCACAGCTGGAAGAGGCAGGAGACTGGCCGAAGTTTCCCAAGAAGCTTAGAACACTGACCCCGAGTTTATAGGCAGATGTGAGTTGAGGAGAGTTACTGACTGCGAGGAGGCTCCGTGCTTACCAGAGAATGTGTAGGCAGCAAGTCAAGCACATTCCTGGAAAGAATTCCTCATAGTAAATGCCGCACGATGTGGGAGAGGTTGACCTTTGCTAAGCCTGCACAGGAGCACCATTTTCCCTCATTTTATATAACACAGGTGTTTTGTTAGTAGTTCAACACTTACAGAGACAAAGTTTTTCTTTCTCTTTTTTTTATGCATCATGATCAGAAAAGCAAGATCTATGAAGCTAGTGATACCAAGTAAAACATACGCAAAGGGATTGATGGTACCTATTTAGCTAAGCCATATGGAATTGCCTTTTTTGTTTTTGCCAGACACTATGATCAATTTTTTTATGGTTGAAATTATTGATTAATGTCTTGATTTTGTGCAAGTGAGTAAGTCTTTGTTTTTCTCTCCAGTGGAGCTCATCAGAGCCATCTATAATCCATACTACACCTCCAAAGTTTGAGAGCTAAAAGAAGCAATGAACACAACTTTAGTTTTTTTTTTATATTTACAAAGAAATGATTTATCAGAAAGTATTATTTAAAATGATGAACAAAATTAGTAGTGAGGCAGAGTCCCAGATCTTTCGTGTCACATGTACTCAAGACTTCTCTCCTCTAAGTCAGATTAGGAGTTTAGCCTTTCCTTAGCCTCCCCAAAGTCCAAAGCTTTGTGATGAGAGACATAGACTCCAGCCCCCATGGCCCAGGCCAGAGCTGGTAAATGTGAGTTGTGCAGTTCAGTTTTACCAAAAGTTGTGCCTATTACAAAGAACTCGAGAGAGTCTGAGGCTGTTGCCTATCTTAGAATTAATTTGTGGATTCCAGTTAACACTGATACATTGTTCTGTGTTTTTCTGCTGTGATTCAGTGCTCATCTGGAGAAATAAGAGGCATAAAGAGACAAAAATGCTTCATTGAAGGTCTGGAAGCCCCTTATGTTCAAAGGAATTATATAATTATAATAAATGTAAAGGCATAATATGGGAGCAAAATAGAAGAGATTGTCCCCATAACTGAAACAGAATAGGAACTCATAAATTTATATACAGAAGTGTTTAGATTTCTTTTTAAATCAGTGATGAGAAAAAGGATTATTCAAAAGATTTTTTTTTTTGGAACAATACCTCATATCATCTATAACGTAAATTCCTTAAACAAAGTCAATAGTTAAACATAAATAATTAAATGTAACATCAGATCTTGTCATTTGAAGTTATTTTAAAGAGGAGAGTAAGAAAAAAGTAATATTGTTTGCCCTTTTAAATAAATGTAGTAAAATGTAACCATGTAGAAGTAAAATATAATGAAATGAATTAAAACAATCTAAAATATTATATAAAATAAGATATATTAAACTACAAAAATAAAAATACACATGTATAAGTATATTATATTCCTTAAGCCCAATAAAACAAATACACCCTTCGAAAAAATTGGAATAAGCAATCCATGAACAAAACCTTAAATAATTTTAAATCTAAAAATGTACTACATTCTTTGCAATACAAATAATTAAGTTAAACAGTGTTTTCATTTACTGTAGTGAAAAATGTGAAAACCAGAAAACTTAGCAAGAGTACCAGGATGAAAGGGAGTATGAATCCACAGAGCTTTTGCTCTCGTGTTATCTCCACCATGAGGCTGAAAATCTGGAGGTTTTCAGAGGGAATTCACTGAGTTCCTAATGAAGGAAGTGGCGCTGAATTCAGATCTAACCAGCTTTAAAGCCTACTGGTTACTTCAAAAATCTTCAGAAGCTTCCTTCCCTTTGACTTCAGATAACATTTTGAACACCTATAGGACATAAACAGAAATGAACACAAAGATGTGTGTCTCTTACCAATAGGTAGAATACTAAAAAAAATTGTGTAAATTTTAGCAATAGAAATTGACTAATGAATGATGACAATTTGTATTGTTTACTTTTCGGGTTTTATTAGTACACATTTATACTACATAGTGATTACGTTCCTCCTTGGGAGTTGGTAGAGTACATAACAAATCTTAACTCATTTTTCATCTCCTTCCTCTTCCCTCTCTCCATTTTCTGGTTCTCTTCTTTTTTGCAAAGGATCTATCTCCCAGTTCGTTATCTATTTTTTGTCTTGTTCTCTATTTTTATTTTGGGCTTCTTACATGAGAGAAACCATGCATTATTTAAGCTAGTATGTCTAATTTATTTCACTTCACATTATAGTCTCAAGGGTCACCCATTTTCCTACAAATTATTTAAGTGTAAAATAGAACTCCATTGTGTACAAGCAAAACATTTTCTTTCTCCACTCCTCTGTCTTTCTCCAGCCTCCTCTACAGGCTGCTTCCAAGAGTTAGCTATTATGAATTGTGCTGCTGTAGTCAGAGGCATGCATAGATCACCATAATATGATATACTTGACTCTCTCCAGAAGATACCTAGAGAGGGAATAGCTGAGCCAAATGGAATTCTGGTTTTAGCTTTTTGAGGACTATGCATACTGGTTTTCATAATGGAATGGAGTATACAATGCTGTGTTTGAGAAAGATAACACATGGAGAAGTAGTTATGAAACATAGTTGCATTAAAATGGTTTAAAATCATCACACAAACCGGAGATCTTAAGGAAATCGGAAGTTACATCATGCTGGATTCATATTTCTTTTTTCTTTTCTTCCTCTTCTTTTTTTTTTTTTTTCTTCTTTTTTTGTAGTATCAGGAATCGAACCTGGGACCTTGAGCTTGCAAGACAAGTGCCAGAACCACTGAGCTACATCCGTGGTCCTGGAATCATATTTCAGAATGACACCTGGCACTGACTTCCCTCCTGACAGATGGGCAAAACATGAAGAAGCCAAGGCATGTAGGAAGCACGAATGTATCTGAGGCAGGCTGGATCTCAGATGGCCAGGCTGAAGCTCTTCAGGGAAGCTCTTCTGTGAAGTTGGGCCAACACCAAAGTGTATATATCATGTATGTATATCTGCATAGTAACATAGTTTTTAAAATTGCATATTGACTCACTGCTGTAACTTCTGTGAGAAAGTATCAGTCAGAAGAACATTCACTATAGTGACTGTAAGACAAAGATAATAGATATAGTAGAATTCAGGTACTGTCTAATAGACTGACTAGGCTTAGGATTCTCTAGTTTTTCTGGGGTTTTATTTTCCTGGTAACTGTAACCTTGAACTAAAATGTATGCATCTTTATATAACATAGGCATTAGCTTAATGTAATTCCTGTTACATGGCTTGATGTGTACCAGAAAGAGCAGTGAGGATTGCTTGTTTTAGAGCTCTAAATGGTGATGAGAACTTGCATTATTAAAATACTACAGTTTTTAAACTGTTTCTTCTGAGACATATTTGCTAGAACATGTGTATATATAATGTACCAATGACACTTGATTTGCACTGCTTATAGAAGCCTCAGCTGGTAGAGACCAACCTAGGCTCTCCCAATCTGTCACAGGACATGTAGGTCTGGTTTTGTAGGTGTTTTCAGGAGGAAGAAGGAGGCGGTGGATTTTCTCAGTGTGCCAGGTCTCAAGCAAAAGGCCTCGCTCATCACTGGGGGCAGCAAACTCTCTCATAGTACAGCAAACTCTCTCATAGTACAGTTGTCATCTGTACTATGACATGACTCGAGCCACAGTTGGGAGGTGTGGGTATGAGGTGTGGGACTTTGTAAAAAACTTGATCAAAAAAATACAACAACATCAGTTGGAAGGGTATAGTCCACTGGTAAGGATACAGTCAACCACTATATCTGAGTGCTTGTGTTTGAATGTGTGTGAGAGTGTGTGTGTGTGTGTGTGTGTGTGTGTGTGTGTGTGTGTGTGTGTGTGAGAGTGTGTGTGTGTGACTGTGTGAGAGAGTGTGTGTTTGGGGAGGACCCCACAAATAAGAAATGGGGTGAGAGTAAGGAGAAGAAGGAAAAGATCATTGTAAATAGATGAAAAATACTCAAACGGGAAATAAGACTATAAGGATTGTAATAAAACACATTATTACATGGTAAACAAATATTTTACAGTCCTTACATTTCATTCTTAATTCTTATCTCACTGACATTACCATCTTTGATGACATTTGTGGGCAAACATGACAGAACAAGATAAAGGGAAGTTTTCAGCAAGAGAGAAAAAAATAAACTTTTCATAAATTAGGTCTTTTGAGAAACTTAAAATATGAAAAGGTCATTGTTTCCATAGCCAGTCTAAAATCAGACTCTTGGTATTTGGAACCTAGTTTGAGAAATGCAAGTCTGAGCAACGTTTCCCGGCAAAATGCCTCCTGCCTGGTCAGCCTCCGTGGGCCTCATTCTGCCTTCCTGGTCTCTGCTCCCAGCAGCCCTTCTAGCTGAGCTCCGTTCCCCGATGAGTTTCGTGGCCAGCTTGTTCTCCTCCTGGTGCAGTCTTCCCTCCGAGGCTGCAGGAACACCGACACTTAGGGCAGCACAGGCCTCCCCCAAGGAGACCATTAGCGAAGCTACCGGTGGAGCCGGACCGAAGCGTCTGGCTGGAGAGGGGCAGGGTTGTGACTGAAGGACGCAGGCGCCCTTGTAGATCCTGCCCCTCTCTGCTGAATTCAGAATTTTATTTTTTTTAATTCAAATCTTTATTGGTACATTATATATACACATCATATTGACTTTCAGCATTGAGAATTTGTACCATTATATGATATGACACGACTTAATTCTCATTTTTCCCCATTCCCCTACCCACCCTACAACCTCCCACCCTCTTTATTTTTGAAAATGTATTTCCAGCTTATTTTATATAGGTAATTTGAAATTTTGCAAAAATATTGATTCCCAAGCCCTTTTCCAGAAGATCCTGATCCAGATGTATTGAGGTGAATTCCTGAATAAATATTTCCAATCATTTCCAGGGATCTTTGCAAAGGACCCCATACAAATGCAATGGAAACATTTATTGTGATTTATTTCCAATTTTTAGGTCCTGACAGTTTCCAAACATCCCAAAGCACAAGTAATCATGTACCTGTCTCTGAACTTAAAGTAGCAATACTGTATTTACAAAAATTTTTAATACAACAAAGTATGTAAGATAAACATAACAACCTGGTTTTAGTAGACTAGTTTTACTGTAGACTAGTTTATATAACACAGAATCGACCATTTTGTGGTCAATAGGCACAATCTAGTTGCATTAAGTTCAGATCGTCATGCAACTATCACTATGATCTATTTTTTAGGACTTTTTATCATCTCAAACTGAAACTATACTTAAACAACAGCTCTCACATGCACCTCTAGTCCCCCGCCTCTGGTAACTAGTCATGGACTTTCTGTTTTGGTATATTATATTATTATACATGTCTCATCATACTTACTCGTAAATGGAACCATATGTTCATATTTTGGTGTCTAGTTTTTTCACTTAGCATAATTTCTTCAAGGCTCATCTATATCAGTCTGAATCACAATCTCCTTCTCTTTCTAGACTGAATTACATCTGATTGCATGAACTGACCACATTTTGATTGTGCACTGATTTATCAGCAGACAATGGGGCTGGATCTCCCTTCCCGCAGTTGTGGACAGTGTTGCTGTGAAAGTGGGTGCGAAGTTACCTGTTCAAGTCCTGCCTCGGCAATGTGATTTCGATGGTTATAAAAATGCCAAGAGTCACTCACCATGTGCTGATTTCCTGCTGCACTACTGGCACCAGGAGAATCTATGAGGATCTTCCAGGTGTGGAAAAGTCCTCAGATTTCCTAGACAAAGAAAAAATCAATTTCAGAAATGTGAAATGACTTAGCATATAGCTAGTTGAGTAAGATGCACTCTTTAACATGCTCAGTAGAGCACATAAAATAAATCATATTTAATGATTTCAGCCGGTAAGATGCCTTCGTCTTGATGCAAACCAGAAGCCCTTGCAGAACGGCAGCTGTGTCTGTTGGTTTTTATGTTCCAGGGGCCGAGCGTAACACAGAGCAGGCCCGCAGCAGGTCCACAATGTTTACTGAATTAAAATTCCAAGTGTAGACACATGGATGACGATGGCCTGAAGACCTGTTGAGAGAAATGGCACTGGCGTTGTGTTCAGCAGCAGGTCCCTGTGCCGGTCCAGAGTTACCTGAACTGTTAACACGCGGGCGACTCCATCCTGCGGATGTATGAGAGCTGCAGATGGAGCTCGGTGCAGACATGCAGAGCTGCAAGCAGTCTCAGTCATGTGCCCTATCACACACCTGCACACCATGCACACATGCACAGTATGTGAGTGTGAAAAGCATAAAACCTAGACTAGCAAAATAGACTTAGGGAATCTGGGAGGGGAAGGAAGATACAGCAGAGGCTGGAGTCTTAACTCCTGGCTGTGTCTCACTTTGTCATGGAATTGCAAAGATCACCTGGTACCCAGCTTTCATCCCCGTTTGATCAGGGGAGAATTTCTAGGCAGTGTGTCAGTGATTTAGTATTTATAAAATGCCAAACAAGTCCAGGGCAAGCAGGGCTCAGAACTAATAATGCTAAACAAGGCAGGCAGGAGACCAGACATCCAGGAGCAAGGAAGTGGCTGAAGGGTCTTACCCCACAGGGGCACTTTAACATGAAGCTATTTCTTTGGCTGTTCTTTTTTTTTTTTTTTTTTTTTAAATTAGGAGACAAAGTGTTGCTAAGTTTCCCAGGCAGGACTTGAACTCACACCCTATGCTAAGATTACAAGTGTGTGTTACTATTGCCCAGTTAGTCCCTCTTGGACTGTCAGCACTCAGCCGGAGGAAGGCCCTCCTGCAGGGATACAGAGGGCAGTGGTGCTAACAGTGCTGTGGGTAGGCCTTTCTCCGTGTCTGGGTCTCTCCGAACCCATAACTCTTCCTCCTTCCTGCCATTCTTTACACCAGGCACACTGCCCCTAGAGAGGAACACGGCAGCACAGAAACTGGAAATGATTGCTGGGGGTTCGGTTTTTCTAAAACAAGACCCTGCGCTCTAAGAGGAGACAGCAGCCCTGCAGGAAGCATCGCTGAGGTACTTCAGACTTGAAGATGTCTCAGGAGGCCTTGGGAATGTCTCTAGGCCTCAGCGTGACACAGACGAGGTAGGGAGGCCACCATGTCGGTGGGAACGGTGGGTACGTGATGGGCAACTCTGTGTTCAATGACCAAAGGCCAGATTGTCCCCTCTTTGTCCCTTACCATCTACTCCCAATTCCCTAACAGCCCATAAACCATGGAACCCATGACCTCGCTCTGGGAAAGACAGTGGGAGACCCCAAAAGGAGCTGAAACAACTTCTGTCTCATTACTGTGGCTGATTTGGGACCCAGAGCCTGATATTAAATTGCTATGAAACAATGAGATTTATGTCTTGAGCTCTTGAGTTATTGGACTGAGATTTATATTTGAGCGCTCACAATTTTTTTAAATTAAGTAAGTCATAAAGCATTAAGAGAAATTGGAGGTGACATAACAGGACTTAGGTGTACCATGGCATTGTGCTGTGCTTCTATTATGACATTCATCACATAGAAATAAAATTGATGATAGATCTATGGTTTCCCCTTCAGACTGAGTTCTTTTAGGGCAAGGACTATTTCTTATTCAACACTTTGTTTCCAGGACTTAGTTCTGTGCCTGGAACAAAAGAAGTTATTAATGAATGACAAGTTAATGAATGGCACAGGGAGGAGATTGCAGAGGAAGCTCAAAACAAGAGCATCTCAGACTCCACTAGGCTGACAGTTTTAATGGCTATCAAGCAGGTAACTGCGGGCTGAAACATAGGCAGGCTTCCCAGCTGGTGGAATAATGTTTCTGTCACCATAATTCATAAGATGATTACTTGCTCATACAAACCCTATCGAATGTTTTATAATAAATTGCACTGTGTGGTATTCCATCATATGTAGTATAAATTGTGGTACAGAACAGTGCTGATGATTAAAGTACTAAAGAAAATAATGCAGATTTATTTCCTTAGTGTTCCTTTACAAAATCCTGAACACTAAAGCGGTTACACTGGGCCTGTCAGAAGGATATTATTTCCAAACTCTTTGTACTCACATCTGTATCATAACCCAAAGAAGACTATCATGTGGATGGCCGGTGTGATCACACCCAGATGTGGGTCTGTCGTGCGGATGGAAAGACTGGCCTCTTTAACCCTTGCATGCACTCCTGGTACCTTGCTGTCTAGCTCAGGGCAGGGTGTCCCCTCAGTAAATATGTGTAAAATAAACTGAGCAAACAAACAATTTCAGGCCTGGTTAAGAAGCCTTGCTAACAGCTGTGGTCAATATAAAGATGTGTGGGTTGGAGCCTAAGGCACTAGGAGAAATTTAAATTCTGTTGAATAATCATCCCTGCAAAGCTCTGATAGAGCCCAATTGAATGTGGGGAAACATCTTCCATAACTTATCTCTCATTTCAGCTTGTAATCATGTTTTCTTCAATAGTGTTATCAGTGACTTAGTTAAATAAACAAAGGTTTCACAGACTTCAAAAGCATCTGCCTAGGAGTGTAATTTCTTATTTTGTTTATGCAAAATAGCAATCACATTACTAGTACGTAAAACATGAGAAGTATAAAGACAAATGTTTGAAGTCACAGGGTTTAAGCATACAATACAGTAGGGCTGGGGATTTAGCTCAGTGGTTCCAGTGCCTGTCTTGCAAGCACAAGGGCCCAGGTTCGATTCCCTGGTAACCACATACAATACTGGGTGTGGAGCTTCACGCCCAGCAGCAACAAGTACCACATACCATAGTGCCGGGTGTGGTGGCTCACACCTGTAATCCCAGCACTCGGGAGGCAGAGGCAGGAGGATTGCTGTGACAGGAGTTTGAGGCTGAGCTCAGGGCCAGCCTGAACTACAAAGCGAGACCCTGCCTCAAAAAAAAAAAACAAACCAAAAAACCCTAAAAAAAAAAAAAAATACAATGCAGTAAAAAACTATAGTGCACAGTTATAGTTACATATTTTTACTTCTATCATTTTTCCTGGTACAAAAATTTTTCAACTTTTAACAATATAATTTCGAAAGTGGCACACTCCAATTTATGAAAGTATAATTTAATTGGGCCTTCCCCAAAGTTTGAGAGTTTAAATTGTTTCTAGGTGTATGTGTATAGGAGGTTTTTGTTATTACAAACAGCAATGCTAAGGTGACCTCTTTTGTCATAGAGGGCTCCTCATAGATGGTTCAAGGATTATTTTCATAGGCAATGAGGAAAGTCAAAAGGCACACAGCTCTTTGATATGCTTTTTTTTTTTTTTTTTAGGTTTTTTTTTTGAGACAGGGTCTCGCTTTTGTGGTTCAGGCTGGCCCTGAGCTCAGCCTCCAACTCATCACAATCCTCCTGCCTCTGCCTCCCGAGTGCTGGGATTACAGGCATGAGCCACCATGCCCGGCACTGTGGTATGTGGTACTGGTTGCTACTGGGTTGAGTCTCCACACCCAGTATTGTTATGTGGTTACCAGGTAATCGAACCCGCTTGCAAGACAGGCACCAGAACCACTGAGCTAACTCCCCGGCCCTTGATATGCTTTTTTAACAAACTGCTTTCTAGGAAGATGTCACTCTCTGCACTGATGGGGATGTTTTGCATCTGGATTATCCAATTTTGTAGCTGCTTGACATATGTTTGCTGAATGCTGTAAATGTGATTGAAGAAATGGCTTTTTAATTTTAAGTAATTTAAATTCAAAGAGGCACATGGCTGCTGTAGCTGACAGTACAGAGAGAGAGTTTCTGTGACACAAAGCTTTAATTACAGGAAATATGCAACACAACTTCTCTGTGTTCACTGGTCAGACCCCATCAGAACAGTTTGGGCAAAATCACCTTTCATAGCCTGGAGAGTTCTGTGCCAACTAGTGCCCTGATACCCAGTCCCAGAGAGGGAGTAGCCTGATGAGATCTGGGCTGCAGATTCCCCTATAGAAAATGAGAAAGATCACAGCAGGTATCTCAGAGGTACAAGCTGTATTCA
>PVIR01026679.1:0-23665 GCA_004026965.1 Petromus typicus | reverse complement strand
CCCGGGTTCGATTCCCCGGTAACCACATAACAATACTGGGTGTGGAGACCCACACCCAGCAGCAACCAGTACCACATACCACAGTGCCGGGCGTGGTGGCTCACGCCTGTAATCCCAGCACTCGGGAAGCAGAGGCAGGAGGATTGCTGTGATGTGAGTTTGAGGCTGAGCTCAGGGCCAGCCTGAACCACAAAGCGAGACCCTGTCTCAAAAAACCTAAAAAAAAAAAAAAAGTGGAGCTCCATCAATAGAAGAATAGACAAAGAAAATGCGATGTTTACACACCATGGAGCACCACTTTGCCATAAAGAAGGAGAAATTTGTGTCATTTGTCAGAAAATGGATGCACCGTGAGATTGTAATGTTAGTTAAATCAGTTAGACCAGCTTAAACGTCACATAGTTCCCCTTATATAAGAAACCCAAATTATACATAAACAGCAAAAGTGGAAGCAACTTGACACTATGCTCTTAAGTGAAATAAATTGGACACATGTATGAGAAACTGAAAAGGTAACTAAGGACCAACATGTTCAAAGCAAAGGAAAATTGTGAAAGGGGGGAGGGGAAAGGAAGAAAAATTGATGAGAGAAGGAAAAAATGGATGCAAAGTTTTTGTAAATAAGGGGGGGAGGCAAGGTTGAAGGGAGGGGAGAGGAAGGGGAGAAAAAGAGGAATCGAGCTGTACCATGTGCAAGTACAAGACCCCTTTGATGGATGTGATTGTTACATACATTTAAATTATAACACCAATGAAATTAATTAATTTATAAATAACAAAGAGCTAAATGAGACAGATACTAGGAAGTAGGGAGACAGATCTTTCTCAGATGGGAAAGTGACTAACCATGGATGGCCAGGATAGAGGAGAGGGAAAGGGAGGAAGAGGGGTTAAGAGGGATTAAGGGATTAAAGGGGTTAAGATGTGTTATATACATGAACCAACTCCGCCCGAGGAATGTAAACGTTATGTCTGGAAAACATGGGCTAATAAAATTTTTAAATTAAAATATGCAAGGAAGAAAGAAAGAAAGAGGCCAGTTTTAACCAGACAAGCCACAGGGCCTGTAAGTAGAAGGAAAAGAAAGAGCTGAGGGCTCTACACTATCTTTGCTTCCTGTGGCTGTTGTAATGAATTAGCACAACTGGGTGATTTAAAAGACTAGGAATTTGCTCCCTTCCTGTTTTGGAGGCTGAAAGTCTGGCACTGAGGTGGGCCATCCCCCCTGTGAAGACGCTGGAGATGGCTCCTTGCTGGCCTCTGCCACTTAAGCTGGTCTGAGATGGCCACAGGCTTTGGACCTGGCCTCCTTCTCCATGGGGCCCTGTCCCCGTGTCACGCTTTAGACCTGAATGCACTTGTAGGCAGGACCTTTGGGAGGCGATGGGCTCTTGGGCTTTACAGCTGACTCACTGTTAGGAGGGTCTGGGGGGAAGAGGCCAGTCACAAGGCGTGTGACCTGAAGGTCCTTTCCCGCTTTCTCCCCTGACTCTGCTTCTGCTCTGTCATGCCCCCTGCCCTGGAGCCAGGTGACGATGGACCGAAGCCTCTACAAGTGTAAGCCCTTACATTGTGTGTCAGATATGATGAACTGTGTCTCAGGGATGAGGAGAGTGACTGAGACACCCCTCCACGTGTCTCTGGTTTCACGTGACCATCTTTTCAATAAGGACAGTAGAGACTGAATGTAGGGCCCAAACTAATCTGCTATGACATCATTTTTTTGGGGGGGGTGGACAGAATCTCACTTTGTAGTTCAGGCTGGCCCTGAGCTCACCCTGTAGCCTAGGCCAGCCTTGAACTCACAGCAATCCTCCTGCCTCTGCCTCCCATGTGCTGGGATTACAGGTGTGAGCCACCACGCCTGGCACTGTGCTATGTGGTGACTGGGAATTGAACTTGGGATCACCAGAACCACTCAACTAAATCCCTGGCCAGCTATAACATAATTTTAACATGAATAATTACATGTGCAAAGGTCTTATTTCCAGGTAGACCTGAGTGCTAGGAGAACTCCATCTGTTTAGTCAGGACAGGGTGTCCTAACAGAAGACCAAGACTGCTTAGTTTGTGCAGCAGCAACTTATTTTCTCTTTTGGTTGGGAAGGCTAGAAAGCCCCTGGTGATGAAGGAGTGGGACAAGTATGGTGAGGGTGAGGGCCTTCTCCATGGCTGAGGAGGGAGGGAGTAGGGACAGAAGAGAGAGACAGAGACAAACAGAGATAGAGAGAGGTAGAGACAGAAAGACAGAGAGAAAAGAAGAGATCTAGTGTCTCTTCTTGTAGGGATCACACCTTGGTTGCTTTGGTCAATGAAGTGTGTCTGTCACTGCCACTGTGGCCACTCCACAGGTTGGAGGCCAAAGTTCTGACACTGCAGCTCGTGGGGTGTCTTAGGGAAGCTATCCGGCCTGGCAGGAGGACATGCAGTCTGTCCTTCATCCTGTTAGAAGAGCTGACATTCACTGACAGCTCCTTTAGTTTGGAAAGTGTCACAAAGATGATTTTCCTTATTCATTATGCCAACCCTACAGGGGAAGTAGGCACATTGCTCTACCTTTCAAGGTGGCGACAGAAGCACTGAGAGACTAAGTGACACATCTGAACTGACCTGACTGCATAGTAAGAGCCTTCAGAGCTGGAGTAGGCTTCCCCAGGAACTTTCTAGAAAGCTGCTCTGAACAGGAATGACCTGTTCCCTCTCTTGGGATACTTCCATTCACCCCTACCTTAGTGCAATCCCTCCTTCTTTCCTTCTCCCCTTCTGGCTCCTTGTGGCATGCTCTCCTCTCCTCACTTGACCTCTACTCTCGTCTCCTCTCCTCTCCTCTCCTCTTCGCACCTCACCATCTCCTTATCCTGTCAGGTACACTGGCCTTTGCCCTTCCTCCTGGCCCCCATCAAGGCAGCTAATCCCTCGGCTCCTCCTCCCCATTGGTTCCCCAGCCCAGCTCACCACCCCCACTAGCTTCTGAGTTGCCACAGAGAGGAGCCCTGGCTTGTACTCCTGCTTGTAGTGCCCCGGAAATCCTGGTCTGTGCCTTCCCAACTCCAGCAGCCTCCTCCCTTCCTCCTTTCCTAGTGCTGCCTGAGAAAGCCACCTCTTTGGCTCTCCCAGTGTCAGTTCCTATGGCATACAGTTTTCAGTGCCCTCACAGCCTGTGTCGAAGCCATGCCTTCCTTACTGCCCCATGGACTCCATGGTAATTTCTCGGAATCCTTCTGGGAGGCAGCAGCATTGGTAGAAGGAAGACTCAGTGTTCAAGTGAAGAAAGTACCCAGAATTATCTACTCTACCCATGTTACCTGCCTCTAAGATTGCTTCGATTGGAGGTCCCATTTGACCTGGCCATCGCTCTGCTAGGTATATACACAAAGGAATTAAAAGACTCATTTCACAGAGACATATGTGCACCCAGGTTTATAGCAGCTCAGTTTGTAATTGCTAAATCCTGGAAACAACCCAAATGTCCATCAACTGGAGACTGGATAAAGAAGATGTGGTTCTTTTATAGAATGAAGTATTGCTCTGCCATTGAAAATGATAAGATTGAGTCATTCATATTCAAATGGACATACCTTGAGGACATCCTCATAAGTAAAATAAATAGGTCACAGATGTGTAAATATTGTATCTTTTCTCTGATATGAGAAAATGAAGTTGTAAATGAGATGTAGTATGTATAGTTGATATTGTGAAATAGAAAATATTTAAAAGAGAAGAGAATGTAGGGGTTAATAACAAGGGGAAATGAATGTGGTAATAATAAAGAAAAGAGGAAACAAAGCTTATGTATATAGGTGGCGGGTGGTTGCAGGGTGGGGTAAAGGGGAAAAATAAGAATCAAGTCATGTCATATTCTGGTACAAACTCTCAATGTTGAATGTGATGATGCTGTGTATTCATAAGGTACCAATAAAGATTAAATTTTAAAAAAAGATTGCTTCGATTGAAATGCTAATGGCTGTTTTTGAGGATGGTGCAGGCCCCCCCCCCCCGCAGTGGCCAGCAGCCACTGAGTTAGCAAACAAGGGGTTCTAGTAAAGGAAAGCGGGTCCAGCCTGCTCAGGTTAGACTTCTAACTTTACAGTAAATAATGACTAAATGCAAAAAAAATGTTGCCTCCTCAGCTGCAGTGGTCACATTTCAGTGTCGGAGGGGTCACCCCTGTCATGATAAGAAGCTCTGTTGGACAGATTTAAACCAAACGGAGTGTGCTGCAGATCTGTTCCCAGAGATGAGTAAGATATCTGTTCTCACATTTGAACAAACACTGGACGCTGACCTTCCCCCGGTGATCGCGTCACACAAGAAAATCCAACTAGTGAAAACCTCAATATATCCGACAGCTTCAGACCATTCATCACAGTGAGGAAAGACCCCTCCTTGCCGTCAAAGTTTCACGATAATTTGATTTTGGAGCCCGTATAAGAAATTAAATTATAAAAGGTTTTGATGCTCAGATAAGAGACATTGATTTTTTTCCAAGCCGGCTCCTCCTGTGCTAGGCAGAGCTTCCCGCTGTGCTCTGAGGGCAGGACTGACAGCTGGTGCTTTTGCTGGCTCCTCCAGACGTGGCTCCATGTGAGGTTACTAAGTCCACCGTCCCATGCAGGACGGGGCTCCAGGAGCAAACACAGCTTCTAATCAGCAATATCTGATGCTTTTTTTTGGAGAAAGAAACTTCAAAGAGCAGAGCTGGACCTGGCTCTAGAGGTCATAACGGAGTTTGGAGTGAGCATGCCATTTATGTAAACTGAATGGAAGCAGAAATAGAGAATCAGGGCCTTGGAATGCGTGTTTGGTGCCGGTTGACGTGTTGGTTAGAGGACAAAAAGCTGGCAAACCAGTAGCCAGACAGGGAGGCAGAGTCAAGAGAAAATGCTGGGCCATAAGCAGAGAGCGGAGAGTTTCAGGAAGGAGCGAGGGGAGAATGGTGTCAGCTGTGTGGCAATGAGGAATGGGGATGGCCGTTGAGGTTAGCAGCGTGGAGGTTATGTTTGGGTGACCTTGTCAAAAGCAGTTTCATGAGTTTAGCAGAGGCTATAACGGACCGGAGAGTGAAGGCGACTACCATTTAAAGATGACAGATCGAGCACTCCTATTTGTCTTTAAGTCCAGCCAAGATGCAACTAAAGTAGTAAAAGGAAAAAACATAAAGTCAACAATAACAAAGAGAACATGACAACACAGACGTGAACGAGCCTGCAGAGGGGCTCTGCCAGTCAGTGCACAGGCAGCTCGGCCCTCCCCACAGAACCCAGGTGTCATGGCCACAGAGGAAACTGTCCTTACAGAGTACCAAGACAACCTGAGGAGTTAGATAAAGCAAACATTGAAAAAATACTAAAAGCGCAAAAGATTAGAAAAGAGAGAAAGAAATGACAGGTGTGAAATCTAAGGAAATGTGAGAACTTCAAACATTGATGGACTCAGTCTTCTGTTCAGAGTCTGGTGAAGTTAAACTCAGTTTGACAACCTCAGAAGGCTAGGTGACAGAGGTCCAGGACCAGACCGGGGCATGGCAAACAGGAGAGCTTCCTTCCTGATAAACGGAGACCCCAAAGAGCAACAACCTGAAAGGCGAGAGTGTGACATAAGGAAACTTGCTCCTTTCCCAGAGACTGCAACACAGTCACCTCAATGGATGAAAAAGAAGCATTTTTGCAATATTCAAGATGCTACCAGGGTAAAAGCACCCAGTAAATTAAGGACAGAGGAGTCTGTCTTAATATACAAAGGTCACAGATGAAAGAATGAAAACTTCTCTTCCAAGGTCAGGATAAAGGCACAGAGTCGCAGGTTCATCACTTCTATTTATTTATTTTTAATTTTTTAAATTTTTTAAAATTGTGAAACAAGTACCTTTTGTATACATATCATGATTACACTCAACATTGACAATTTGTACCAGTATATGACAAGACTTGATTCTAATTTTTTCTCATTCTCCTACTCACCCTACAACTCCCACCCCCTATATATATTAGCTTTGTTTCCATTTTTTAAATTATCATCATATTTTTTTCTTTCTCTTCCTTACTTACCCTTACCTGTTTTACCTTTGAATAGATTATATTGTACAACATCTAACATACATTCTAGAACTCATTTACATTTTCAGTTTCTCATATCAGAGAAAAGATACAATATTCACACATCTGTGACCTATTTATTTCACATATGAGGATGCCTGAAGGTACGTCCATTTGAGTATGAATGACTCAAATGTCATTCCATTTGAGTAACATTCCGTGTTACTCCATTACTCAAATGGAGTAATAATCCATTCTACAGTAAAATCACATCTTCTTCATTCAGTCTCCCATTGATGGACATTTGGGTTGTTTCCAAGATTTAGCTATCACAAACTGAGCTGCTATAAACATGGGTGCCCATATATCACTGTGATATGAATCTTTTAATTATTTCGTGTATATCCCTAGCTGGGGAATAGCAGGATCAAATGGGACCTCTAATACTAGTTTTCTGAGGAATCTCCACACTGATCTCCACAGCAGTTGCACCAGTCTACATTCCCACCAAGAGTGGAGAAGGGATCTTTTCTCCCCACAGCCCTCCCAACATTTATTGCTGGCTAATTCTGAGATAGCAGCCATTCTTTATGGAGTGAGATGGAATCTCAGAGTTGTTTTCATCTGCATCTCTCGAATGACCAGTCATACTGAGCATTTCTTCATGTGTTTCTTAGCTGCTTTTACCTCTTCCTCTGAAAAGTATCTGTTCATGTCAGATGCCCATTTTTGAATTGGCACTTTAAATTTGAGGGGTTTGATAAAGATAGGAAAGGAAGAAGTTAAACTGTCATTTTTTGATGACATGATATTCTACATAGAAGATCCTAAAAACTCAACCAAAAACCTGCTAGACTTAATTGCTAAATTTAGTAGCATAGCTGGATACAAGGTCAATGCTCAAAAATCAACAGCCTTTGGTATACAAGAAGAAAAAGTAGACACATTGAACCATACAAAAATTAAGAACTTTAATGCATCAAAGAATATTTGGAACAATATGATGGTTTCTTAAAAAAATTCAAATGACCATATGACCCAGAAATTCCATGAGTAGATATATACACATAGGAACTAAAAGTAAGGATTCAGATATTTGTCTACCAGTGTTGGTAGCACTATAATTCACGTCAAGGAATCTAAAAAGTGGAAACTAACAAACAACGGACTCACTGAGGGAGAAATTGGAGCGTCAAGCCCTTTCACCATAGCATGCAATAAAATGAAGCATCTAGGAATCAATCTAACAAAAAAAGCTGAAAAACTTCTGCTCAGAAAAAGGAGATAGAAGAAGATATCAGAAAATGGAAAGACATCCTTTGTTCCTAGGTATGAAGAACCAGTATCATCAAAATGGCTATACTCCCACAACTGCTATATAGATTAAATACAATCTCAACTGAAATCCCAGCAACATATTTCACAGATTTAGAGAAAATAATCCAAAAATTCATCTGGAACCACAAAAAACCTAGGATAACAAAAGCAATTCTAGGTAATAAGGACATGGCAGTGGGTATCATGATCCCCAATATGAAACTATACTACAAAGCCACTGTGACAAAAAACCACATAGTGGGCCGCAGATTTAGCTCTGTGGTTTCAGAGACTGTCTTGCAAGCACAAGGGCCCGGGTTTGATCCCCAGTAATCACATACAACAATGCTGGATGTGAAGATTCATGTCCACCAGCAATCTTTACCACATAACACAGTGCCAGGCGTGGTGACTCACGCCTGTAATCCCAGCACTCAGAGGCTGAGGCAGGAGGATTGCTGTGACTTCAAGCCTGAGCTCAGGGCCAGCCTGAACTACAAAAGCGAGACCCTGTCTCAAAAAAACCCAAAAAACAAAAACCAAAAAACAAACGAAAAAAACCCCCCACATGGTACTGGCAAAGTAACAGACCTGAGAATCAGTGGAGTAGACTAGAAGATCCAGAAACAACTCCAGATACACTGAGTCACCTCATCATTGACAAAGGAACCAAATATCCTCAATGGAGGAAAGTTAGCCTCTTTTACAAATGGTGCTGGAGAAACTGGGCTCTAACCTGCCAAAGACTAAAACTAGACCTATCTCTTTCACCATGTACCAGGCTGAAATCAAAGTGAATTAGAGACCTAAATATTAAAACGGGAACACTAAACTTAGTGGAAAACAGGTTAGGCAAAACCCCTGGAGACATTGGCTTAGGGAAAGACTTTATGAACAAAACTTCTATAGCATGAGAACTAGCAGAAGGGATCAACAATGGGACCTCATCCTATTAAAAAGTTTCTGCACAGCAAAAGAGACCACTGGTGGAACGAAAAGGCAGCCGACAATATGAGGGAAAAGATTTTACCAGCTGTTCCACAAATAAAAGGCTACTATCTAGAATATGTAACGAGCTTTAAAAAATCATCATTTCTATTTAACTTGGTACCAAAAGTGCTAGACAATCAATTAGTAAAGAGAAAGAAACAAGACACCCAAACTAGCAGAAGTAAAACATGCTCTGTTTACAGACAGCACAATCTTATATGTAGAAAACACTTAAAGATCCTCAAAAAACTGTTAGAAGCAATAAGTGAGTTCATTGAGACAGCAGGAAACCAGTCCAACACAGAAAATCCAGTCACTTTTTATATCTTTGAAATGCACATTCCAAAACAGAAATTGTGAAAACAATTCAATTTATAATAACATCGAAAGAGTGAGGTAGATATGAATAAAATTCTCCCAGGAAATAAAAAAAGTATATATTGAAATATTGCTAAAGGAAATTAATAAGACACAGTATAAAGGAAGATATCCTGAGTTCTTGTGGCAAAGGACTCAATATTGTTAAGATAAGTGATCTACAGATTCTATTCAATCTCTGTTAGAATACCAGAGCTTTTAAAGGGTTACAGGAGAGAAATCTGTCCTACAGTTCATATGGAATCTCAAGGCACCCTCTATAGTAGCCAGAATAATCTTTTTTTTTTTTTTTAGGTTTTTTGAGACAAGGTTTCACTTCGTAGTTCAGGCTGGCCCTGAGCTCAGCCTCAAACTCACATCACAGAGATCTTCCTGCCTCTGCCTCCCGAGTGCTGGGATTACAAGTGTGAGCCACCATGCCTGGCACTGTGGTATGTGGTGCTGATTGCTGCTGGGGTGAGTCTCCACACCCAGTACTGTATGTGGTTAACTGGGGACCGAACCCGGGACCTTGCACTTGCAAGACAGGCGCCAGAACCACTGAGCTAACTCCCCGGCCCCGCCAGAATAATCTTGAAATAATGCAGGTTAGAAGATTTCCCTGTTTTGACTAAAACTTAACTACAGAGCCACAATAATCAAAAGTGTGGTTCTAGCACAAAGGCAGACACTGACCCTCAGGGAGTGCAGTAGAGAAGCTTGGAAGAAAATCCCTATACATGTGGCACATGGTCACATGATTCTTCACAGGGTGCCAAGACCAGTGAGGAAAGGACAATCTTCTAAGAAATGGTATTGGGGACCGGAGATTTAGCTCAGTGGTTCCGGCGCCTGTCTTGCAAGCGCAAGGGCCTGGGTTCAATCCCTGGTAACCACATACAATACTGGGTGTGGAGACTCACGCCCAGCAGCAACCAGTACCACAGACCACAGTGCTGGGTGTGGTGGCTCACGCCTGTCATCCCAGCACTCGGGAGGCAGAGGCAGGAGGATTGCTGTGATGTGAGTTGGAGGCTGAGCTCAGGGCCAGCCTGAACTACAAAGCGAGACCCTGTCTCAAAAAAAAAAAAAAAAAAAAAAAAAGAAAAGAAATGGTGTTGACAAGCTACTCAGTCACATGCAACAGGATTATATTAACCCCTTACTTTGCACAATAGACAAATTTAGATTAAAGTTATAAATATTTGACTGTAAGAACTAACATTATAAATGTCTTGAACTAAACATTGGGAAAAGATTATGACATTGGACTTGGTAATAATTTCTGGTATCTGACATTAACTTTATGGGCAACAAAAGAAAAAGTAGATAATTGAACCATACAAAAATTAAAAACTTTTATGCATCAAAGAACATTTCGAACAATAAGACAGTTTCTTAAATAAATTCAGCCATATGACCCAGTGACTCCATGAGTAGATATATATACATAGGAACTAAAAGTAAGGATTCAGATATTTGTCTACCAGTGCTGGTAGCACTATAATTCATGTCAAGGAATCCCAAAGGTGAAAACTAAGCGTCTATTGACAGATGAATGGAGAAATAAAACATGAGGTAGCTATTCAGTGCATTTTGTGTATTAGTCACAAAAAGAAATGAACTACTGACATGTGCTACATATAGACGAACTCACAGGAAACCAGACATGAAAGGCTGCATATTGTATGTTCCACTTATATGAAATATACACAATCGATAAATTCATAGAGACAGGAAGGAGAAGAGTAGATTTCAAGGACTGAGTGGGGTAAAAGAAGGGTGGGCAGTTATTTTTTAACAGGTATGGACTTTGATTTGAGGGAAATGAAACAATTTATGGAGATACAGGTTGGTGATGGTTAAACAACTCTGTTAATGTACTTAATGCTATTGAACTGCACACTTAAAATGGTTAAATGGTACATGTTATATTATGTATATTTTACATAGTAAAAAAATTAGGCATAACTAAAAATGTTGAAAAGGAAATCTAACAAATGCTATAATAAGAAGTTGAGGGTCCAGAGATTTAGCTGAATGGTTCTGGTGCCTGCCTGGGAAGCACAAGGTCCTGAATTCGATCCCTGGTAACCACATACAACAGTGCCAGATGTGGTGACTCATGGCTGTAATCTCAGTTCTTGGGAGGCAGAGGCAGGAGGATTGCTGAGTTTGAAGCTAGCCTTGGTTACAAAGTGAGTTCAGGGCCAGCCTGAATTACAAAGTGAGATCCTGGCTCAAAAACTAAAAAAAACCAAGAAGTTGAATCAGTAAGGAAGGCCTTCCATAAAGGAAACTATAGACCAGGTATAATCCATGGCAAGTTATATCAATTATCCAAAGAAACAGTTTTACATAGTTCTTCCAGAGAATGGAAAACTAGAGAATACTTCCCAAACTATCAAGCTAGGAAACATTTCATACTAATATTAAAAAACAGTACAGGAAAGGAGAAATAGAGGGTGATTTCATTCATGAAAAGCAACACACAGACGTTTAAACAAAGATTCACAAATAGAATCCATCAAAAAATCTGGATAACCAACTTGAGTTTACTCTCAAAAATGCCAAGTTGCCTTGTCACTAGAAAATGAAACAATGTAATTTATTAGATTACCAGAGAATGTCATATTTCAACAGGTGCAGATTATGCATTTAATAAAATTCAGTATGCATTCAAGTTAAAATTTTATGGCAAACTAGGTGGTTGGTGAGACAACCTTAACCTGATAATGACTATCTAAACAGGTTTGTGCCGGGATTTAGTTCAAGTTGAACCATGCCTATCTTGGAAGCACAAGTGCCCGAGTTCATTCCCTAGTACCACAAAAAAATAAAAAATAAGAAAATAAAAAACCAGGCTTGCAAATACTCATACTCACAGGCAAGATATTGAAGTCTTTCACTCTAAGATAAGGAAAACAAGAAGATGTTTGCTATTGTCATTTCTTTTTTTAAAATTGAATTGTTTATTAGTACATTTTATATACACATCATGATCACACTAATTATTGAGAATTTGTACCAGTATAAGACACGACTTAATTCTATTTTTTCCTATTTTCCTACCCACCCTATAAACCCCCACCCCATATACATATACTTCCTTTCATTTTTAACATCATATTTTTCTTTCCCCTTGTTACTTACCCCTGCCCTTTTCCCTCTGAATATTTTCTATTTCACAATATCTATCATACATTCTAGAACTCATTTACATCTTCAGATTCTCATACGAGAGAAAAGATATGATATTTACACATCTGTGACCTATTGCTATTGTCATTTCAACTAAAGATTGTGCCAGAAGTCCCAACTATTACAGTCATGCAAGGAAAGGAACACAAAAATTACAACTAGCCTTATCCACAAATGAGTAGAGAAAATTAAAGTGATCAGCAGGTGAATTATTAGCATTAATAATTTAATGAGTCTCTTGAAATTCATAACAGCCTCTAAATATTGAAATAACTTGCAATGAACATTTCAAAGATTTTGTAAAACCACTTATTGAAACACACTAAAATATATGAAGAGGTGTATTGTGTTAATGGATTTTAAAATTCACTATTACTATGAAGATACTGATTCTCCTTAAATTATTTGATTTCTAAATATAATGCACTTCCAATAAAAACTGTGCAAGTGTGGTGCTTGTGTGTGTGTAACTTATGTTAAAATGTATATGGAATCTCAAAGGCCAAAGACACTCAAGACCCTATGCAAGAAGTGAAAAGTGGTGTGAATTGCACTGCTGTATGTAAAAACCAACTTAAAACCCTCGAAATTAAGACTGTATGGTTTTGATACAGGGAAATAAAATTGGGCCAATGGTATAGATGGGAGCTTCCCTCAAACACCTGAGCATATGGGAGCACCAGGCATTGGACAGACTCAACACTTCAGACCATTGGGACAAGGCTGGATTGCTCAACAATTGGCCTTGTGCCAACTGGGTTTCTGCAGGCGTGTATACCAATAAAATTAGTTTTTCCTTTTTTATATACAAAGAAAGTCCAGATAAATTAAGGACCTAAAATGAAAGAAAAGTTATACAGGTTGTATGAGATAGTATATGCAAAAGTTTTCATGACTTTAGGGTATAGAAGGCTATCTTAAAAGAAGCTGCAAAGTAGCCCAAGAATAGTTGTTTATATCCAGCTTGAAAAGAAAAGCCTTTTCATCTTGGTCCAACAGAAACAGCCCAAAATGTTCCCAGGTCTGTGGGACCAACCAACCCCTACTGAAAGACACTGTCAAGAGGAGCTTGAGGGTCATGCCAGGTTCACACTCAGGTTGTGAAGCCTGGCTCACCAGGGAAAGGCAGCCAAGCTGAGTGTAACCAAGACCTCAGCACTTCATACCAGAGAAGCTGGTGCAAGGAAAATTGGGTGAAACTGAGCTTGCTTTCCAGGTCCTGGATGAGGTCTGGGGTGCTGCCCAAGTCCAAGGAAGCATTTAACTTGCCAGTTCCCAGGCCTATCCTGCTGTAGGTGCACAGCAGAGGAAGGGAGCCAGAGAAGCACAGGAAGTATGTGACCAAAAGAACCTCCGTTTCCTTGTAATCCTGAGGCTACCAGGGCACTGAGAGGAATAACTGAGAGGAGGCACTGCCCCGACCTATGGAGATGTTGCTCAAGAGTGACTGTTGTCACTAGCATCTACTGCAGAGCGCTGTGGAGTTGCAGCTGTCTGGGGAGGAGCTGGGGAAATCCATAAGCCTTCCTCTCCAGGGCTGCCCAGCATGGTGAAGAGAAAGGCAGGTAGGAAATTTGGTGATTCTTCAATAGTCTTTGCAATCTCATTGCTTCTGTTTCCACAAAAGCTGAAGGGGGTGCAGAGTGGAAGAAAAGTCCCAGAATGCTTTGAACAGATTGAAGTGAAGGGCTGGGGATGCAGGCCCATGGTAGAGCTCTTCAGTAACATGTACAAGGCCCTGGGTTCCATCTCCAGCATTGTGCACACTAGTGCATGCAATCATGCACACACATGTACTGGAGAGGACAAAAGCATCAGGCCGAGCTAATTGTCAGCAGGCAGAAGAGGGACCTACCTTTCATCACCCTTCCCAGCAGGTCTTCTTCTGGTCAGGGAACTGGGGCCAGACCATAGGGGAGCTGGACAGTGCCTTCCTTAGGTTTCTGTTATAAATCTGGTCTCAAGGCTTAGTCAAATTCCCTTACGTCTTGCTCACTAGTGTTGCTCCCAGCAAAGTGAAATCTCTTTAAAGTGAAAATCTCTTTCAAAAGTGAAATCTCTTAAAAGTTCCTTAGTAGTTCATGTCTGCAGCACATAACATTTTCATTCCTTGTGTGAAGTTGGTGCATGAACAGAACACATCTTCGTGGGCCAGGGATTTAACTCAATGGTTCTGGTGCCTGTCTTGCAAGTGCAAGGTCTGTAGTTCAATCCCTGGTAACCATATACCATAATGTTGGGCCTGGTGGCTCGTGTCTGTACTCTCAGCACTCAGGAGGCACAGGCAAGAAGATTGCTGTGAGTTCAAGGCTCGCCTGTAGTACATAGTGAGCTCAAGACCAGCCTGAACTACAAAATGAGACCCTGTCTCAAAAAAGAAAAAAGAATGTATCTTCATTCTTTTTTTTAAATTCAAATCTTTATTGGTACATATGAATACACATCATTATCACATTCAACATTGAGAGTTTGTACCAGAATAAGACATGACTTGATTCTCATTTTTCCCCTTTCCCCCCCACCCTCCAAACCCCTACCCCCTATGTACATAAGCTATGTTTCCTTTTTTAAAATTACTATCACATTGTTTTCCCCCTCGTTATTTACCCCTACACCCTTTTTCCTTTTAAATATTTTCTATTTCACAATATCAACTATATATACCAGAATTCATTTACATCTTCATTTACTCATACCAGAGAAAAGATACAAGATTTACACATCTGTGACCTATTTATTTCACTTATGAGGATGTCCTCAAGGTACACCCATTTGAGTATGAATGACTCAATCTTATCATTTTTAATGGCAGAGCAATGCTTCATTCTATAAAAGAACCACATATTCTTTATCCAGTTTCCAGTTGATGGACACTTGGGTTGTTTCCAAGATTTAGCTATCACAAACTGAGCTGTTATAAACCTGGGTGCACATATGTCTCTCTTCTTCGTTCTTTTTATGATTCCCTTTCCTCCCTTCTCCATCTCTTGACCTCCTTCCCACTTGAGAAAAATCTGTTTCCCTACTTCTTATTATCTGCCTTGTATTTATACTTTGGGTGATATTAAAACTTTTGTGTCTGATTTATTTCATTTACCATTATGATTTCAAGGTGCATCCATTTTCCTACACATGACTCAAATTTATTCTTCTTCATGGTAGCATGATATTAGTTTCTATGTAAATACAATTATCTTTATCCATTTTGTTCTGCATAGGCATATGGGTCTCTTCCAAGGTTTAGCTATGATAAGCTATGCTGCTATAAACGTGGGTATGGATGGATCAGTGTAATATGATTTATTTAACTCTTTGGGAGAGACACCTACTAAGGGAATAGTTGAGTCAAATGGAATTCTCAGTTTTACATTTTGGGGAACTGTCTACATTCATTCCCATAATGGTGTTACCAGTTTACATTCCCATCAACAGTAGAGAAGGTTTCTTTTTCCCCCATGGTCGCCCCAGCATTTGTTATTATTCTGTTTCTTGATAGTAGCCATTCCAAAAGCAGAATCTCAGGGTGTTTTGGACTCAGGCTGCTTTGGGATCATTTCCTCATTTGTCTCTTCTCACAGGAGACACCAACAGTTTCCCTCAGTGACTCTCCAGCCCAGTGAACGCCCCGCTGGGACGCTGGGATGGTTCATGGCCATCTGTGCTCTTGCTTCTTTGCTATTCTACACAGTCACCTTTGTACTTCTCCTATCATCACGTCGCCTGCAGAAGTCCGTTAGGAGGTTAGCCTGGAGCAAGCTAGAAAACTAATTGGGTAGAGTGCGGCGAAAGTCAGGAAAGGCCGTGGGTGACAGGTTGAGCATGGTGTTTTCTAAGGACAGGATACCCAGAAAGAGTCCACTTTACAGGGGAGCGAGCATGAAGACCAATCTGAAAAATGTTCCTTTCACTCTTTCCTTTGCATTGTTCCTAAGGACCAATCAAATTATGCGATTTTCCTAAGAATTAAGGTATGTTGTGTACCTGTATGAACTCACGAGGAATGTGATCATGAGCTTTAAAGATGGACTGATACAAATAAAGATAGGAAAAAAAAAGAATAAAAAGGTGCTATTTTCAATCTCTCATTTGCATGTGGGTACCACCAATCGAAAGACACTGTTCCTGATCCTCCATCTACATCTGGCTGGAAGACAAGCAAATCTTTCCACAAGTCAGCTTCAGTCTGGTGCCTGGCCAAGTGAGTTTTTCTTAGGATAAACATCCAGACAACTTATTTGTATGAGGGCCAGGAACTTTGGATAAAAAAGTCCCTTTTCCCTTAGCCTCTTTTCTGTGGCCATCTTTTTCATCATCATTAAACATATACTTTCACTGCCTTCCTGGCGTCTTGGGAGAGTTTTTGTTTGGGCACTGAGAATCTGGCAGGAGGCCCACAGGAGCCTCAGCCTCGGGCTGGCAGAAGTGCTGCCTGTGCCCCTTACCTCACTCTGCTCCGGGTTACCCTGGGCCAGGGATAGGGGTAGATACAGAAGTGATACACAGCTCCAGCCCAATGGCTGAAGTTCAAAGCTATTGCAAATCAACTACAGTTTTTGCTCCCTATTTGCATGTGGTAATGCCAAGCACAAAAGGCCCCGGATGGATGTGTATCATGTTGGAAGTAGTTATGGGGTTGCATGATTTAGAAGATCAGTTACATCGGATATATGAAATCCATTTGGGGAGCCCTGGGGAGTCCCCCAAAGCTAAGTCTCCAGGGCAGCTGAAATCAAGCTTCCGAGACCATGGTGATACAGTGCTGTGAGGGGAAAGCACACAATAGTTTCTAATACGAGCCCACACACAACGCAGCAGTGAGCCTGCCGCTAAATGCCAGGGGTTGCTAGCAGTCAGGCTGCTGCTTGTGTGGGTTAAGGATGGGCCGTGGATCTGCTGAGGGAACACAGGAGGCTGGCGAAAGAGAGTAGGAAATGTGCTGAGCCTCTGTCTTCCAGAGGCAGAGTGGTGGTAGCAAGATCCATAGTTCCTGTCGCTGGAGCCTGCCAGGGCCCCTTGGAGAGCAAAGGGTGGAAGGGAGGAGGGAAAGGCCCTCACCAACCAACCCACACCAAGACCTCTTACCTGACTAATTAAGGATCAGAGCCAGGTGGCCTTAAGTCATAGGGATAAAATGCAGGGTGTCTGGTTGAATTTAAGTTTCTGAGAAGCATAGATAAGCTAAAGCATAAGTGCATCCAAATATTGCACAGGGGACTTTTAGACTATGATTTTCTTTGAAATCCAAGTTCAACTGGGCAAGCTGTTGGTGTTTGCTGGCCCAGACATCCCTGCTCAGCAGACATGCTCTCTGCTCCATGAGATTGGACAGTTTACTGTCAGGTGCTGGGCTAGGGACCTCAGGTGTACTGTCTAGAGGTGGTGTGCTTTTGTGTGAGGACTGAAGCCAGATCCTAAGAACTGGAGCAAGGATAAAAAGTCCTAGCAAGGTGGCATTCCCAGGTAGTGAGCCCTCAGCCACTGGCAGGGCTGGCCTCTTTACCTGGCCAGGGCTGGGTGCAGGGCTGTGTAGGATCAGGGATGCACCTCGAGGGACCCCTGGGCCACTTGGTGTCACATGCATTGACTTTGATGCATGCATGTGAAGCAGCACCAGCAGACATAGAGCTTAAGGCAAGAGCTCTGGAGTCTGAGGGCCAACTTCGACTTCTGGATCCGCCCCTGGGGTCTGTGCACCCTGCAGCAGGTAACTGAACTTCTCCAAGTCCCAGCAAAATAACTGTGCCAGCCTCATAGGTCTGGGAAAGCTAAGAAAGTATGTTTAGCAAATCTCTGTGCCCAGCACTGACATCCAGGAGCATGGGGGTGTTTGTTTTAGCTGTTAAGAGGGCCAGTGCCTCTGTGGGAGTGATAAGGACCAGTTTGGGCTCTGGGGGGACCTGTGTCTGGGTACAGCTGCAGGATGGGCAGCAGAAGGCTGGCTGTGTCTGAGGTTATGGATGATTAACCTCAGGCAAGTCTTTGAGTGCTTGGAGGACTGTGCTCAGCTAGCCCAAGAAGTTAAGGAAAGGGATACTGTGCATTAAGCTTTAATTAGTAGGTAAATTGTACAGAGGATGAGAGTCCAAGTGATATTGCAAGTACTTCTCTCCCTGGTCACCATTTGGTTTGAACCACCTAACCTATAGTCTCTATCGGGCCCTGAGATCCTGGAACTCCTGGCTGCTAATTACTGTGATGGCACTAGAGGAAATGGATGTGTCCCATGCTCTGTGACGACTCAAGCACAAGGAGGAAGATAAAGTGGTTCTAAGCAAAATGAATTAAGCCCAGAGGATCTGAGAGAGGACAATCATTCTCTCTGTTCATTTCACAAATGAGAATTGTGTCTCCAAGTTGGTAAAGTAAATGTGAGCAGATGTAGTCTGCATGTAAGAAAAATCTAACACATGTCCTAAGCTGCTCCTCAGTCGGCAGACGAAGTGGCCTGGCTGGCTCTGACTTCCATGACTTGATTGCTGGTAAAGCTGTCACTCAGCCTCTTTGGGTTCAGCCTGAGCCTCAGAATCCTAATTCTAGAACCACCCTTGAGCAGGAGCCAGCACTCCCAGGGCCCTTGCTTCCCACGCCGCTGCCTAAGCTCACTAAGCCATGGGGCCCCTGAGGCTGCCTGTCTTGCGAGCCTTTCTTCTTGCCTCTTCTGACTCATGTCCAGAAATTCCAAGGCTTTCTGCTGTTGCAAGTAAACAAGCTGCAGCGGGGAAGCGTCTTGGGCAGCACCAGGCAGATGCAGAAGCAAGTCATCCCCAGGGTGAGCATCTCTGTCACTCACACGAGTGTCTATGGACACTCGTGGCAGACTGGGATGCCAGAGGGTACCCACTGGTGGCTTCTACCGGGACAGCCAGCCGGCTGCGGCACTTCTCACAACAATAATAATAGCTAGCAGTTACTGAGGGCTCACTCTGCTCAGAATCTCAGGCCACCGTGTCCTATCACCCACCATCACCCTTGCAGTGAGGCACAGGATGATCTGTGCTTTATTATTTTTGCCCTTTATTGAGCTTCTTTGTACCTTTTAGGTGTACATTTGGGTCACATTCAACATTGAGAATTTGTGCCTGTACAGGATGTTTCGTGGCTCTCATATTTCAAGCCCCTACCCCCTATATACATAAGCTTTGTTTTCTTTGGTTTTTGTTTTTACCATCAAATTTTTTCTGTTCCTTCTTTGCTTTTCCCTCCCCTTTTGATATGCACTTTCTACTGAGGCCACTGAGACACAGGGAGGCTGAGCAACTTGCCCAAGGCTGCAAGTCTCATCACATGAAGAGCTGGGCTCAAGCTGGGTTTTGTTTTCAAGAACTGAGTTGAATCCGTCCAGCAGCAGAAAGACATTCTCACTTTCACTGGGGTTGAGACAAGTTCTTATGTTATGTTAGAGCCTCCTCCAATGATAGGTAAGGTGGCTTTAGCAAATGATTCCATAATATGGAGAAGTACTGACCAGAGAAGGCTGGAGTGCCAGAGGCCGCCCTGGGCTGTCCAGCCCTATCTTCTGGACAGTGATGGTGGGTCAAAGAGGCCCATGTTTGTCTATCCTGGGGCAAAAGAGAGGCCCGGTCGTTCCCAGCATCATTTCTTGTAACAGCAGGAAAATATCAGTGAAAGGACAGATAAGCAAGAAGTAGTCTGCCCATGTGATGGAATGTCATGCAGCCACGAAAAGGAAGTACTTACCCAAGCTAGTGCGTCATTGTACGTGCTAAGGGACAGAAGCCAGACACACAAAGACACATACTCTGAAGTCTTGTTTATGAAATGTCCAGATAGGCAAATCCATTGAGACAGAGAGCAGATGAGTGAGTTCCAGGAACTGAGGGCTGGGGAGTGGGGTGAGGAGGGGCTGTTCAAGGGACTGAGGTTTCTTTTTAGGGTGACAAAAATGTCTGGAAACTGGATATTGGTGATGGGTGCACAGATTTGTTAATTTACAAAAATGCCTGAATTGTTCACTGTAAGGGGAATGTTATGGCGTGACCACTCAATCTCAATAAAATCAAAGAAGTTAGAAGCAGCAGAACAACAAAAAGAGAACAGGGAACAAGAAGGCTTCTTACAGGCTGGGCTGTGGGGGAAAAACAGGGCTGGCTGAGCAAGGACCGAGCCTGGATCCAAGCCTGGGATCCTCCTGCAGCCTTGCCATGATCTTGGGCAACTTCTTTTACCTCTCTAAGCCTCAGTTTCCCCATCTATTTAATTACCTTGCTGGGAGAAAATTTATCCCGTAGAAGCTTTAGAAAGCTATTAAATGCTTACTTAAAGTAACACCCCCTAGTTACAGGCAAGGCACTACTGTGGCACAGAGAGCTAGAAACCATAGCCAGGGCTCTGAAGGTGCAGGCATGTGCATGTGCTGGTGGAAGGAAAGGAGGAAGGAAGGAAGGAAGGAGGAAAGGAAGGAAGGAAGGAGGGAAGGAAGGAAGGAGGGAAGGCAGGCAGGCCCCATTCCTGAGTACAAAGCGTCTGCTTGCTCTGGCTTGTGTTTCATGCATATCCCAGCTCTCCTGCATTTGAATTTTGTATGATGACTCCGTTCCAATAATATCTTTCTATTCACCTCTCACTTATTAAGGGTCCCAGCAGGCCTCATATTTTAGTTTATAACATTTTTATTCATCCTTGTTTGCAGTGCACAACGATCACATTCCTTATGGGAGTTGGGGCACGGACATAATACATTTTAACTTTTTTCATCTCCTTCTTCTCCTCTCTCTCTCCATCCCTCATCTCCCGATCTTCTTCCCTTTTGCAAAACACCTTTCTTTCTATTTTTTATTATCTATCTTTTCACTTATTGGGTTTGAAAAATTTCAGTGGTGCATACTAGGCATACATAATGATCACATTCATCACAGGGAATTCGTACCTGCACACGATGAATCTGTCTTTCGTTTTGTTCCTTGTTTATAGCTTGGGTTTCTCGTTTAAGAGAAACCATGTGCTATTTAAGCTGTGTGTCTCATTTGTCTCACGGAACATCCCCGAGTCAAGGAGCGTCTATATTCCTACAAATGACTCGAGTTTATCCTTCCTTGTAACACAGCAGTAACATTGCGTGTAAACACCGCATTTTCTTTATCCTTTCATCCCTAGCAGGCCTTGTAGAAAGAGGTTTAATTTAGATCTTGGGGATAATAAGCCATACGCTGGGCACTGTACCCTGTCATGGGTTCTAACTTTACCTTTCCAAAGAGGTTGAATTTATCGCATGTGGGGCTTCTACCCTGGCAAAGAGGTCCCGGTTCTCTCCCTTGTGTTTCCGTTTCATTGAGTCACTGTTTTCCTTAGCACAGGAGCGATGCTCAGACTCTATTAGGACCAGTTCGTAAGAATAAGGAAATTAATCCATCGCAGGGCTCTTCAGAGAGGATCGGCTTGGGCGGGAGCTAGCCTCCTTACAGTATTAACAAATCTGTCTCTTAGTATTGAAAACCCAGGTCTCGGAAGCTCACTGCACGGCCATGGCCAAGTAGCGTTCAAATGGGCATCTGCCGATGGATGGGACCGCTCGCTCCCCCCGGATGGCGGCCTCGCGAGCTCCCGCGCCCAGGCTGCGCCAGCCCCGGGACCGCCGGCCGGGCGTGCAGCGCCGGGGAAGCGCTAGCGCTCTGCCGCGTTCCCAGCCCAGCTTCGCCGCTTCGCTAGCAGCTGGAGTCTAGGGTCTGAAATCCCTGGAATCCTTGTCTCTTCCCCTTCAATTTTATTTTGTTCATTTGAATTCAAAACACTGTAGCTTCTTCCCACAAGCAAGGGGATCCAAACACTCCTGGAGTCATTGCGAATAACCGAATAACCAGAGGTGGATCCGACAGAATCTCACCAGCTTTGGGCTGCCGGGCTCTTTGCCAGGCGCGCAGCTGGGTGGAGAGGACCCCGGAGCGGCTGCCTGGGCTGCGCTCGCGGGAAACCCGGCCCGAGGCGCCGGGAGAGCGCGGGCGGGAGCCACGGCCGGGCCCGCGAGGAGCCTGGAGACCGGAGCGCAGAAGAGCTCCGGCGGGGGATATTCAGTACGCGCCCATCCCGTCCTCAGTAGCGAGTTCAGGACGGGGCCGGGGGCTTCGGCAGCGCATTCTCTCCGTGGATTTCTCCAGAGAACGCTCATGCAATGTTTTCCACAGAGCCTCGTGCTTTAAAGGTCTCGAATGTTGTGACCCACGCACTCCGGGTCCCCACCACGGCGACCCCGTTTACCCGGGGCCGGGGGCTGCTGTGTGAGGATGGCAGCGCTCAGGGCCGGTGCAACCCTCGGCCCCTGGCTGGTCTCCCCCGAGTTTCTGGGTGTCCGCGGAGGCTCTCCGCGAGGCTTCCCGACAGCAGCCTTCCCTTTTAGCGGGGAGCAGAAATCTTTTCTCAAAGGGAGAGTGTTTGGGTCGGGGACGATGCCTGAGCGGGAAGCATAGCCGGAGAGCCCTAAACTCTAGTCCGCAGCTTCCAGCCTCTCCAGGGGTCTGTCCTGCTCCTTGTCCTCCCTGTCCAGAGCCCTGCGCACCGCTTCGGAGCGGAGAGCAGCTGCAGGGACGGGCTCCCGCTCCAAATTGGCCAAGGGAGACAGCGCCCGGATCGCCCGCTTTGGTTGAGCCAGAACCCTCGATTTCCCTGGCCGTGTGCTTCCGGATCGGGGTGCCCAGCCGGGACCCGCGAACCCTGGGGGAGGACAGGGAAAAGGTGAACATAAACCGGCGCCGGGGAGTGACCGGGATAGGGGCTGAGGCGAGTGTGAACCTCGGCGGAGGGCACTGGTCGGCTGCAGCTTCAGGCGGCCGGCCAGGTACTGAGGCAACTTCTCTGCCACTACGGCGCCCAGCGCCTCCTCCCTGGACTGTCCACAGCCGCCTTCTCCCAGTAGATCTCGCAGAACACCTAGGAGGGGACGGAAGCCTGAGCCGCTGGTCTTGGCGCCTGGCAGCACAACCGGAGGGCTTCCCGGCTCGCTTTAGACAGCCCTGAAGCCTCTTCGTTGGACCCTCTGCTGGGAGGGGATCAGTCCCGCTCTCGAAGGCCCCGAAGTCAGGGGCTGAGGAACACTAGCTGTCTCCCTTCTGCCCGAAAGTGCACACACCGCTCTCTGCTTCCAGAGCAGGGCACCGGGTACCTTCGCTCACGCTGAGCACAGGACCTTTATAGGACGCAGCAGCCACTTGCTGCTGCCGCTACCAGAGCTAATCCGGCTCCTGATGGGAACTAGACCTGGAATAAGTCCTCATGAGAGCAGGGACCCCGATTTTGGGTGGAAGCCCCCACAGCAGTACTCCCCTACTTCCCACTGGGTGCAGAAGGGCCCTGGTTTGGCAAGAGCCGGGAAGGTAGGGCCGATCTCTTGAGAAGACTGTAGGGCTGAGGGCTAAGATTTAAGGGGCTACACGCTGTTCCCCACATTCTGATGGGGATATGGACCAGCTTAGGCTGGGCCTAGACCCCAAGAAAGACCACACGTCCCTATTTTGCAATCTACAGCGTTTTGCTAGGTGTTCGTATTGAAGGGAAAAGAGAATTTGCTAGAAACGAATGCGCAATGGCTGGGAGGGAGGGGGAGGCGGACTCTGAGCTAGTCATGAGGCAGAGTACCTGAGGGACCAGCGGGAGGGGTGGCGGGCTTGGGGGAAGCACAAACAAGGCAATCGGAAGCAAGACGACACCTTGCTGTGGATTTGCCCAAGAGGAGGGGGTAATTAAGGCGTGGGTGGAGAGGGAGTTCTGATTGGTCAGGGGGAGGGGTTAGAGGTGGGGCTAGCCACCTCTTGAGG
>PVIR01026678.1:0-23667 GCA_004026965.1 Petromus typicus | reverse complement strand
GGTGAAAGGGGACAATGTTGAGATTGTAACAAAAAAGTAAGGAAACAAATTTTATATATATGGGGGGGTGGTAGGGTGGGTGGGGCTATGGGAAAAAAATGAGAATTAAGTTGTGTCTTATACTGGTACAAATCCCCATTATGGAGTGCAATCATGATGTGTATATTTAATGTACCAATAAAGATAATTTAAAAAAAATGATATGGTAGTTACACATTTGTGTCCTATTTATTTCACGTAGGAGTATGTACTCAAATTATACCCATTTGAGTAGAAATGGCTTAAATTTATTATTATTTATGTAAGAGTAATACTCTATTTTCATATATGCATATAGACATATTAATACATTCTCCCATTGATGGGCTTTTGGGCTCTTCCCAAGATTTAGATATCAAATTGAGCTGCTATAAACATGGGTACACACGTCAGTGTGATAAAAATCTTTTTAATTGTTTCATGTATATACCAAGCAGGGAAATAGCAAATGGGACCTCTAGTCATAGTATTTTTTAGGGATCTCCGCACTGATCTCCACAGTGGTTGCACTAGTCTACATTGCCACCAACAGTTGCCAAAGGTTCCTTTCTCCCTGCAGCCTGGCAACATTTTTTGTTGGTTGATTCTGTGATAGCAGTCACTCTTTGTGGAATGAGATGGAATCTCTGTGTTGTTTTCATCTTCATCACTCAAATGACCAGTGATGTTGAACATTCCTTCATGTGTTTCTTAACTGCTTTTACTTCTTCCTCTGAAAAGTGTCTATTCAACTCAGATGCCCATTTTTGAATTGATTCTTTAAATTTGGGGGTGGCTGTGTTTTTTATTTATGTACTTCACATAGCAGCCCTTTTTCTGAGAAAGAGCTGGTAAAGACTTTTCCACCTACATTGTTGGTTGACTTTTTGTTCTGCTGGTGGTTTCTCTTGCTGTGCAAAAGCTTTCAAAGAAATGTAATTCAGAGATAGAGAAAATAATCTGAAAATTCATCTGGAACCACAAGAGATGTAGAATAGCAAAAGCAACTCTAGGCAACAAGGTCATGGGAGGGGATATCACAATCCCAAATATGAACTTTACTACAAAGCCACTGTGATAAAAACAGCATAATACTGTCAAAGAAACTGAACTCAGGTTCAGTGAGACAGACTAGATGGTCTAGAGACAATGTCAGATATACTAAACCACCTAATTTTTGAAAAAGGAGCCAAACACCCTCAATGAAGGAAAGATATCTCTTAAACAAAAGGTGCTGGAAAAACTAGGTTTCAACTTGTCAAACATTAAAGCTAGATCTAGCTCTTTAACCATGAATTAAACTAAAATCAAAGTGGATCAGAGACCTAAATATTAAAAGAGAAATACTAAACATAGTGGAAAATAGGTTAAATAGAACTCTTTCAGACATAGGCATAGGGAAATACTTTATAAACAAATCCTCACCAGCACAGGAAGTAGCAGAAATAATCAACAATTGGAATCTCTCCCTACTAAAAAGCTTCTGTACAACTTCTGAAATCACCAACAGAGCAAAGGAACAACCTACAATATGGGAAAATCTTTCTACCAGCTATTTTTCAGACAAAGGACTGCTAACTAGAGTATAAAAAGAACTTAAAATCATCCCTGCACCCCCAAATTGAAACATCCGTTTAAAAAATGGGTGAATAAAATGAGCAGACATTTTTCAGATAAAAAAATAAAGTAGCAAAGAATCATATAAATAAAATGTTCACCATTGCTACTCGTTTGAGATATGCAAATATAAACAATACTGAGATTCCACTCCACTCCACAAGAGTGACTATGATCAAGAAATGAACCAAAAATAAATGCTGCTGGGACTGCAGGGAGAAAGGAACTCTTCCCCATTGTTGGTGGGGCAACCACTATGGAGATTAGTGTGGAGATTCCTGGAGAAACTCAGTCTCTTGGTCACATTTGATATGATGATTGCCCTCTAATGTATATACAGGAAAAAAAAAGAATCATTCCACTTATATATGTACACCAATATTTATAGTAGCTCAGTTTGTGATAGCTAAATCATGGAAACAGCCGAAATGCTAATCAATGAGGGTATGGATAAAGAAGATGTGGGTTTTTACGTAAAATGAAATATATTTCAGCCATAAAGAATAATAAATCTGAGTCATTTATACTCAAGTTTGTGTACTTTTAAAAATTAAATTCTATTTCAAATGCTCAAAATAAAATAGGGTTAAGGGGGGAAAATGATGAGATTGTAACAAAAAAGTAAGGAAACAAGTTTTATGTATATGGGGGGGCAGTAGGGTGGGTAGGACTATGGGAAAAAATGGGAATTAAGTTGTGTCTTATACTGGTACAAATCCCCATTATGGAGTGCAATCATGATGCATATATGTAATGTACCAATAAAGATTTAAAAAATAATAAAAAATTTTTAAAATTAAAAAAATTAAATTCTATTTCTTATTTAAATCTTTATTGGTACATTATGAATACACATCATTATCGCATTCAACATTGAGAGTTTGTACCAGACTAAGACATGACTTGATTCTCATTTTTCCCCTTATTCCACCTGTCCTGCAACATCCCACCCCCTATATACATAAAATTTATTTCCTTTTTTCAAATTATCACATTATTTTCCCCTCATTATTTCCCCCACACCCTCTTTCCTTTTAAATATTTTCTATTTCATGATATCAACTATATATACTAGAACTCATTAACATCTACATTTTCTCATACCAGAAAAAAGATATGATATTTACACTTCTGTAACTTATTTATTTCACTTCTGAGGATGTCCTCAAGGTACATCTGTTTCAGTATGAATGACTCAATCTTATCATTTTTAATGGCAGAATAATACTCCATTCTAGAAAAGAACCACATCTTCTTTATCCAGTCTCCAGTTGATGGACATTTTGGTTGTTTCCCAGATTTAACAATTCAAACTGAGCTGCTATAAACACAGATGCACATATGTCTCTGTAATACGGATCTTTTAATTATTATGGGTATATACCTAGCAGAGTAATGGCTGGGTCAGATTGGACCTCCAGTCCTAGCTGTCTAAGTAATCTCCACACTGATTTCCACAGAGTTTGTAACAATCTACACTTCCACCAAAAGTGAAGAGTTACTTTTTCTCCTCAGCTTTTGTTGTTGGCTAATTCTGAGATAGCAGCTATTCTTTGTGGATTGAGATGAAATCTCAGTGTTGTTTTCATCTGCATTCTTCGAATGACCAATGATGGTTATTCTTCATATACTTCTTAGCTGCTCTTACTTCTTCTTCTGCAAAGTATCTGCTCATTTCAGATGTCCATTTTTGAACTGAGTCTTTAAATTTGAGTGGGCTGATTTTTTAAAGCTCTTTATATATTCTAGATAGTATCCCTTTATCTGTGAAACATATCGTTGGTTGCCTTTTCGCTGTGTTGGTGGTTTCCTTTGCTGTACAGAAGCTTTTTAATAGAATGAGATCTCATTTGTTAATTTCTTCTGCCAATTCTCTTTCTATAGAGATTTTGTTCATGAAGACTTTCCCTAAGCCAGTGTCTTCAATAGTTTTACCTAACATGCTCTGCAGTAGGTTTAGTGTCTGTTTTAATATTTAGGTCTCTTATCCACTTTGATTTTAGCTTGGTAATGGTGAAGGAGATAGGTCTAACTTTAGCCTTTGGCAAATTAAAGCCCAGTTTTTCCAGCACCATTTGTTAAAGAGGTTATCTTTCCTCCATTGAGGATTTTCAGTTCCTTGGTTGAAATGAGGTGACTCCATGTAACTGGAGTAATTTCTGGATCTTCTAATCTACTCCACTGATCCTCAGGTCTGTTACTTTGCCAGTATCAGGCTGTTTTTATCATGGTGGCTTTATAGTAGTTTCAAGTTCGAGATTGTGATACTCCCCTCCATGTCCCTGTTGCTTAGAATTGCATTTGCCATTCACTGTGGTTCCAGAGCAATGATTGTATTTTTTTCTCTAGATATGTGAAATATGCTGTTGGGATTTTAATTGGGTTTGCATTGAATCTATATAGTAGTTGTGGGACTATAGACATTTTGACTATATTAGTTCTTCCTATCCAGGAGCAAGGTATGTCTTTCTATTTTTTGATATGTTTGCCTATCTCCTTTTTCAGAGTGCTGTAGTTTTCATAATAGAGGTATCAGAAGATCATACATCCTGACCAAGTTGGATTCATCCCAGGGGTGCAAAGATAGTTCAACATATGTAAATCAATAAATGTAATACATTATCTTGACAGACTGAAGTACAAAAACCATACGGTCATCTCAGTTGATGCAGAAAAAGCGTCTGACAAAGCCCAACCCCCATTCATGTTCAAAAACCTACAGAAAATTGGAAAGATGAACTCTATCTCAAACTACTAAAGGCCATCTATGAGGAACCATCAGCCGGCATCATACTAAAAGGTCAAAACCTGAAACCTTTCACATTAAGTTCAGGAACAAGACAAGCATGTCCTCTCACCACTTTTGTTTAATATATTCCTGGAAATATTAGCCACAGCAATGAGCCCAGAGAAAGAAATACAAGGAATAAAGATGGGAAAATAAAAATTTAAGGGGCTGGGGATTTAGCTCTGTGGTCCTGGCACCTGTCTTGCAAGCGCAAAGGCTCAGGTTCGAACCCCCACTAACCACATACAGTACTGGGTATGGAGACTCACACTCAGCAGCAAGCAGTCAGTACCACATACCACAGTTCCAGGCATGGTGGCTCATGCCTGTAATCCAAGCCCTCAGAAGTCAGAGGCAGGAGTATTGCTGTGATATGAGTTTGAGTCTGAGTTCAGGGCCAGCCTGAACTACAAAGTAAGACTCTATCTCAGAAAAAAAAAAAAAAAGAGAGAAGAAATTAAATTGTCATTATTTGCTGATGAAATGATGCTCTATCTAGAGGATCCTATAAACTCAAAAAACTGTTGGACCTAATCACCAAATTTAATGGTATAGCTAGATACAAGGTCAATGCTCAAAAATCAATAGCTTTAATATATACAAACAGTAGACCCACTGAGATAGAAATTTGGAAGTCAGTCCCTTTCATAATAGCACTCCAAAAAATGAAATATCTAGGAATAAATCTAACAAAGGAGATGAAAGATCTCTTATTTTATTTATTTTTTTGAGGCAGTTTCATTTTACAGTTCAGGCTGGCCGTAAACTCACTATGTAATGCAGACAAGCCCCTAAATGACAACAATCCACCTGCCTCTTCCTCCCAAATACTGAGATTACAGGTGTAAGCCACTATGCTTAACATTGTGGTATGTGGTTTTCAGGGATTTAACTTGGAACCTTGTGCTTGCCAGGCACATGCTGTATCCACTGAGCTAAATCCCCGACCTCTAAAATGAATTCTTTATTGGTACATTATATATATACATAATGATCACCTTTTACATTGATAATTTATACCAGTATATGATATTTCTTAATTCTCATTTTGTTCCATTTCCCTCTCCACCTTACAACTCCCATGCCTTATATTCATATGCTTAGTTTCCTTTTTTGACATCACATTTTTTCTTTCCCCTACTTTTATTTCCTATGAATATTTTCTATTTCACAATGTCCATGATAAATTCTAGAACTCATTTACATCCTCGTATTCTCATACCAGAGAAAAGATATGGTATTTACATATCAGTTATCTATTTCCGTTATGAGCATGTCCTCAAGGTATTCCCATTTGAGTGTAAATGGCTCAAACTTATCATTCTTTATGACCGAGTAATATTCTACTTTATAAACTAACCACATCTTTATTCAGTCTCCAGTTGATGGGCATTTGGGTTGTTTCCAAGAGTTAGCTATCACAAACTGAGCTGCTATAAATATGGGTGCACATATGTCGCTATGATATGAATCTTTTAATTCTTTTGTGTATGTACTGAGTAGGAAACAAGGTCAAATGGGACCTCTAATCCTAGTTTTTTGAGCAATTTTCACACTGATCTTCACAATGGTTGCACCAGCATACATTTCGATCAACAGTGGAGAAGGGTTCCTTCCTCTCCACAGCCTCACCCACATTTGTTGCTCATTAATTGTGAGATAGCAGCCATTCCTTACGGAGTGAGATGAAATCTCAGTGTTGTTTCCACCTGCATCTCTTGAATGACCAGTAATATTGAGCATTTTTTCAAATGCTTCTTGGCTGTTTTTACTTTTTCCTCTGAAAAGTGTCTGTTAATTTCAGGTGCTCAGTTTTGAATTGGATCTTTAAATTTGGTGCAGTTGATGTTTTTAAGCTCTTTATATATTCCAGACAGTAGCCCTTTGTTTTAGAAGCAGTTGATAAAATTTTTCCCATATTGTTGGTTGTGTTTGAGCTGCTGGTTGTTTCTTTTGTTATGCAGAAACTTTTTAATAGGATGAGTTCCATTTGTTTCTTTCTGCTCATACTATAGAGATATTGTTCATAAATCCTTTCCCTAAGCTAACGTCTTCAAGAGTTCTACCTAATTGTTTTCCAGTAGGTTTAGTATTTCTGTTTTAATGTTTAGGTTTCTAATCCACTTTGATTTGAGTTTAGTACATGGTGAATCAGATAGGTCTAGTTTTAGTCTTTGGCAGCTTAAAGCCTCATTTTTCGAGCACCATTTGTTTAAAAGTCTGTCTTTCCTCCATTAGGTATATTTGATTCCATTGTCAAAGTTTAAGTGTTTTAGTGTATCTGGAATTGTTTCTGGATCTTCTGATCTCTTCCACTGATCATCAGGTCTGTTACTTTGCCAGTACCATTTAGTTTTTATCACAATAGTTTTGTAGTATAATTTCAAGATTTTGATTATGATACCCCCTGCCATGTCCTCATTGCTTGGAATTGTTTTTGCTATTCTAGGTCTTTTGTGGTTCTAGATAAATTTTTGGATTTTTTTCTTTAGATATGTGAAATATGTTGTTGGAATTTCATTCAGGATTGCAATGAAACTGTATAGTAGTTGCAGAAGTATAGCCATTTTGACTATATTGGTTCTTCCTACTCAGGAAAAAGGAGAGCTTTTCCATTTTCTGATATCCTTTTCAATCGCCTTTTATAGAATGCTACAGTTTTAAGTGTAGAGGTCTTTTAGCATCTTTGTTAGGTTCTTTCCTAGATATTTTTTTTTGGATATTATTTTGAAAGGATTGGACTCCCAATTTCTCTCTCAGTGAGTCTACTGTTTGTGTATACAAAAGCTACTGATTTTTGAGTATTGATCTTGTAACCAGTTATGCCAGTAAATTTAGTGAATAAATCTATCAGCCTTTTGGTTGAGTTTTTAGGATCTTCTATATAGAGCCCATCCAATCTGATTTTCTGTAGGGGTTTAATCATGAATAAGTGTTTGTTGGATTTTTTTTTTTTTTTTGAGACAGGGTCTCGCTTTGTGGTTCAGGCTGGCTCTGAGCTCAGCCTCCAACTCACATCACAGCAATCCTCCTGCCTCTGCCTCCTGAGTGCTGGGATTACAGGCGTGAGCCACCACGCCCGGCACTGGTACGTGGTATTGGTTGCCGCTGGGGTGAGTCTCCACACCCAGTATTGTTATGTGGTTACCGGGGATTGAACCCGGGTCCTTGCGCTTGCAAGACAGGCGCCGGAACCACTGAGCTATATCCCTGGCCCTGTTTGTTGGATTTTGACAAAAACTTTTTCTGCGTAAATTGAGATGACCATATGATTTTTGTCCTTGAGTCTGTTACTAGAGTGTATTATGTTTATTAATTTATATAAGTTGAATCTTCCTTGCATCCCTGGGATGAAGTTAACTTGTTCATTGTTTACGATTTTTTTTTAAGGATTTTTTGAGACAGGGTCTCTCTTTGTGGTTCAGGCTTGCCCTGAGCTCAGCCTCAAACTCACATCACAGCAATCCTCCTGCCTCTGCCTCCCAAGTGCTGGGATTACAGGCATGAGCCACCACACCCAGCACTGTGGTGTGTGGTACTGTTTGCTGCTGGGTGTGAGTCTCCATGCCTAGGGTTGTTATGTGGTTACCAGGAGATCGAACCTGGGTCCTTGTGCTTGCAAGACAGGTGCCTGAACCACCGAGCTAACTCCCTGGCCCTGTGTATGATTTTCTTGATGATTCTCTGTATTCTGTTTTCCAGTACATTATTGAGGATCAAGTGTATGTATATTGAAGACATACTGATAGGTCAAATAAATAGGACACGGATATGTAAGTACTGTGTCTTTTCTCTCGTATGAAAAACTGAAGGTGTAAATGAATGTCAAAATATATTGTAGGTAATATGAATAGGAAAAAATGTGCAAAGGAAAAGGGAAAGGTTTAGTAGGGGAAAGGAAAGAAGGGGAAAAATATGAAGATAAACAGCAAACAAAGCTTATGTAAATAGAGTTTTTGTATTGTAAGGAATGAAAGGAAAAGAGAAAAATGAGAATCAACATGTATCATGTACATGTATAAGTTAAATGTGATCATATTGTATGTATAAAATGTATCCATCAAATCAATTAAAATACATAACTTTTTACTGGTACACTTTTCTGCACAAACTGCTTACATAGAAACAATTAACATTCTTTTGCCTGTAAGTGGATGTCTGACCACATGGGCTCACAAACAAGAAGTGTCTGTGCTGTGCCAGGAAATATAGACATATGTCACTGTGTTTCTTTATATTTCTATTCAAATTAAAATCTGTGGGCATACATGTCCATATATTTTGTCTTTCTCTAACGGTGTATATGGTAGTACATGATCATTACTGATGCATACTGCATTCATTTGTGACTTTCTTTTTTAAGTTTTGTAGTGTGTTTTGGTTATGTGATTCATCTGTAAGGTTTTTCAGATTATCTGAATATCTCTCAATAAAAACTTGAGCTGTATATATTCAAATATGTACTGTTTAGTGGTCACCTATTGGGGTGTCTGCCATCCCATTTGATGGCTGTTGTTTTTCATCTGCACAGAAGCAATTTGGATTTTAAAAAATATCTTTCATGACTCTACTTCTCTGTGTATTTTATGATATACTTAATTTCTTGTATATAGCTCCATTGTTCCTGGTGTTGATTTTATGATTTGTGAGGTGTATCAGAACTATTTAGCCTCTGGCTAATTCTCTTGTGCTGATGTAAGGCTTTCTGATTGCACACTGTCCTGTGAATTGTGAGTTTTTCCAGCCTGTGTGACCATCAAACAGTTCCTCTTGCCTTTCAGATGTTCTTTCTCTGGATATCAGATAGTTTCCTAGCATGCCTGTGTTGTTTTTCTGCTCAATATTAGAAAAGAGAGGACTCTACAGACCTTTGGGTTTTTTTCTGTACTGTCTTCTCTTCCTTGCTCTCTCCTGTAATCTTCATCTGCCATGGATTTATCACTCAGCTGTATTGCCTCCATTTGATGAGTTTGATGGATTATAGTTTTTCTTCTGTTGTGGCAGGAAACTGAAGTATTCACCTTACTTGTTTAATTTGTATCCTATCAGGAATTATTGTCTTCATTGCCTAAGTCCAGTCTTAAAAATTGATGTGTTTTTGTTTGTTTTGTTTGGTTTGTTTCAGTAAGAACATAAAGCAGCATTTACAGCTCTATCTTGGCTAGAAGCAGATTTCCACAGAGTATCAGCATCCACTGTAGTTAATGACAAGGCTCTTAAGTTTAAAGTTATTTTATTTGTCTTTCTTCCTTAAATTTTAAGATAAACAAGAGCAAAAGTCACTCCTATCTGCAGAACTGAGTAAAACATGTTAACACATTATATATACACACTCATTCAGTGAATGAATGAATTTAAAATGTAATCTTAATATTCTAGAAGTACTCATTTTATTTCCATCTCATTTTCTCCCTTATACGGATTTTGTTAGTATATTAAAAATCTAAGATGCAGTACATTTATATGAAAGTTAACAGAACTAACAAACATCGTGTTGGACCGCTTATCAGAGAAACTTTAAAAAATAGAAAATAAAGTTAAATACTACAGAAAAAGGTAACAGAAACAAAAGTGAAATCACAGTTAGAAAATGAGAAAAACAAAGAGTAGAACTTTGAAATTTAAGTTATAGTATTACTGTTATAAGGAAAAATTTTAACTAAATAGGAAGACAGTGTTCAAAGGTAAAAGGGGAAGGGGGGATAGGGGAAAGTTAAGAAGGGAAAGAAAAAAATTAAAGGTAAAATGGAAACAAAGCTCATGTATATAGGGGTTGGAAGTTGCAGGGAGGGCAGGAGAATGGGTAAAATAAGAATCAAGATGTATCATGTACAGATACAAATTCTCAATGTTTCATGAGGTCATAATGTATGTATAAAATATACCAATAAAATCCATTTTAAAGGAATATTTATACTGTATACTATTATGTATCTAGTGATTTATTTTCTGTCACTTTGAAAAGAAACAAAGTTCATCTGTGAATTCTTGGAAATGATATAACAAGTTGATAACTAAATATACCTAGTAAGGATATGCATACTTTTCTAAATAATTTCAGTGACTCAATAGAAATTTCCCAGTTTATTCAACAAACAGAATGGAGGATTTTGGCTTTTGTGTCATGATTAATGTTGCAAGAAATACTATTTATGTAAAAATTTTTCTATATATTTACTTCAAAGTCATTCTTAAAACAGGGCCATTTTATTAAGGTATAAGAAATTTAAAAAAAAATTTATCTTTATTGGTACATTATGAATACACATCATAATCGCATTCAACATTGAGAGTTTGTACCAGAATATGACATGACTTGACTCTCATTTTTTTCCTTTTCCCTCTACCCTGCAACCCACCACCCCCTATATACACAATCTTTGTTTTCTTTTTTCTATACTATTACCACGTGAGTTTTCCCTATGTAATTTACACTTTGACTTTTTGTCCTTTTAAATACTTTCTACTTCACAATATCAACTATACATATTAAAACTCATTTACAACTTCATTTTCTCATACCGGAGAAAAGATATGATATTTATACACCTGTGACTTGTTTATTTACCTTATGAGGATGTCCTCAAGGTACATTAATTTGAGTACAAATTAATCAATCTTATCATTTTTAATGACAGAGTAATACTCCACTCTATAAAAGAACCAAATCTTCTTTATCCAGTATCCAGTTGATGGACAATTGGGTTGTTTCTGAAACTTAGCAATCACAAACTGAGCTGTTACCCTGAATGTGCAATATCTTGAACTGTTAATCCCAGGAAAATGGACCTAGAGCTTCCATAGCAGGGCACCAAATGAAAGTTCAGGACCACAATTTAACTGTACTTTCTGCAAGCTCTGTGCTACTTCGTGCAAGAGAATGAGCTGTACTTTTCTGCCTGCTTTTCTCGGTTTGTATAACAGGCAGGCCCAGGAGAAGAACACAGCTCATTTGGACAAGAAAACAGCTGGAGACAAGTGCAATTGAGCTGAGGATTACTCATTGCAGAAGACATAAACACCGTGCTCAGAAGGTTCGTGAACTTTGCAGTGCACTTGGCCAGGGAGCTTTACTCCCATTCCAGGCAAACATCATTGAAACCAAATGCTCTGAATGTGTGATATCTGGGAAAATTTCTCCCCAGAAAACAGAGCCAGAACCACAAGTGTAAGTTCAGTACTTCAGTGGAATTGTACATCCTACAAGCTCTGTGCAGAAAATGAAATTTCAGGACCTCAGAATAAGTGTACATTCCTCCAGCTCTGTTCTTCTTTGTTACAGAGAAAAAGTAGTTCTTTTATTCTAGGTTTTCCTGGCTGTTATATTGCAGACAGGTTCAGGAAGAGAATGCTGCTCATTTGAACAAGAAAACAGCTGTTGACAAGCGCAATTGAGCAGACGATTCTTGTTGCAGAAGACACAAACACCATATTCAGAAGGTTCCTGCACTTCACAGTGTCATTTGCATTGCAGCTTAATTCCCATTCCCACAAAGTCCATTTAAAACAATAGTGCTGAGTGTGCGATATCTTATCTGTTTTTGCCAGGAAAATGGAGCAAGAACTTGGATACCAGGGCTACAAATGTTAGTTCAGGAACACAGTTTAACTGTACCTTCTCCAATGTCTGTGCCTCTTCATGCCAGAAATAAATCAGTTTTCTTCTTCAGGCGTTTCTGGGCTATTATATATCATACAGGACCAGGATAAAAATACCTCCTATTTGCACAAGGAAAGAGCTGGAAACAAGTACAATGAAGTGGAGGATTCTTCCTTGCAGAAGAAAGAAACAACATGTTCAGAAGGTTCATGTAATTTGCAGTGCACTTTGCCATGCAGCTTTACTCCCATTCCCATCAAAATACATTGAAATCAGTGGCGTTTAATGTGCGATATATCAGACCGTTTCTCCCAGGTAAACAAATCCAGACCTTCGATACTGGGGCATCAAATGTAAGTTCAGGAACACAGTTGAACTGTACTTTCTGCAAACTCCGTGCCTCTTTGTGCCAGAGAAAAAGCAGTTCTTTTCTGCTAGGTTTTCTCAGCTATTATATAACTGACAGGCCCAAGACCAGAACAACGCTCACTTGGAAGAGAATATAGCTGGAGACAAGTGCAATTAAGCAGAGGATTCTTTCCTTCAGAAGACACAAACACTATGCGCAGAAGGTTCCTGCACTTTGCAGTGCACTTTGCTGTGCAGTTTTACTCCTGTTCCTGGCAAACACCATTGAAACCAAATGGTCTGAATGCGTGATATCTGGGAAAATTTCTCTCAGGAAAACAGAGCCAGAGCTTTGATACCGGAGCCATAAGTATAAGTTCAGGACTTCAATTTAACTGTACTTCCTGCAAGCTCTGTGCCTCTAAGTTCCAGAGTAAAAGCAGTTCTTTTGTGCCAGGTTTTCCCAGCTATAATATAACAGACATGCTCAGGACCAGAACTCCGCTCATTTGCACAAGAAAAGAGCTGGAGACAAGTGCAATGTAGCAGAGAATTACTCCTTGCAGGAGACACAAACACAGTGCTCAGAAGGTTCCTGCACTTTGTAGTGCACTTCCCTGTGCAGCGTAACTCCCACTTCCTGTGAACTCCATTGAAACCAATGGCAGGGAATGGGCAATATAGCAGAGATTTTCTCCCAGGAAAACAGAGATGAAGCTTCAATAGCTTGGCCCCAAAAGTAAGTTCAGAAACACGATTGAACTGTACTTTCAGCAAGCTCTGTGCCATTTAGTGGCAGAGAGAAATACGTTCTTTTTTTTTTTTTTAGGTTTTTTGAGACAGGGTCTCGCTTTTGTGGTTCAGGCTGGCTCTGAGCTCAGCCTCCAACTCACATCACAGCAATCCTCCTGCCTCTGCCTCCCAAGTGCTGGAATTACAGGAGTGAGCCACCACGCCCGGCACTGTGGTATGTGGTACTGGTTGCTGCTGGGTATGAGTCTCCACACCCAGTATAGGTATGTGGTTACCGGGGATTGAACCTGGGTCCTGTGCTTGCAAGACAGGCGCTGGAACCATTGAGCTAAATCCCTGGCCTGAGAAAGACGTTCCTTCTGCTTGCTTTTTCCAGTTTGTATCATAGGCAGGCCCAAAGAGTAGAAGGCTGCTCCTATGGAAGGGGAAAGAGCTAAAGACAAGTGAACTTGGGAAGAGGAATCTTCATTGCAATAGATGTAAACTCATGCTCAGAAGGTTCCTGCACATTGCAGTGCAAATTCCTGTGCAGCTTGACTCACATGAAGCTTGACTGCCACTTCCAGTGAACTTCACTGAAACCAGTGGAAGTGAATTGGTGATATTTCAGAGTGTTTCTTCCAGGAAAACAGACCTGGAGCTTCCATAGCAGAATTGCACATGTACCTTCAGGAACACAGTTGAACTGTATTTTCAGCAAACTCTGTGCTATGTAGTGGCAGAGAAAAAGCAATTCTTTTCTGCCTACTTTTCCCATTTTTTTCCCCTGGCTGTCCCAAGGAGCAAAACGATCCTCATTCAGAAAAGTAAAGAGCTGAAAACAAGTGAACTTCGAAGAGGAATCTTCTCTGAAAGAGTTGCAAACATTGTGCTCAGAAGATTCCTGCACTTTGCAGTGCATTTTCTTGTGCAGCTTGACTCCCTCACAGCTTGACTCCTGTATCCTGTGAACTCCTCTGATACCAATGGCAGTGAATGTGCTATATCTCAGAGAGTTTTACCCTGGAAAACAGAGATGGAGCTTTGATATCTTGGGCCCAAATGTAACTTCAGCAACATAGTTGAACTGTACTTTCAGCAAGCTCTGTGCCATTTAGTGGCAGAGAAAAAGCCATTCTTTTCTGCCTGATTTTCCCATTTTTTTCCCCTGGCCAAACCAAGGAGCAAAATGACCCTCATTCAGAAGAGCAAAGAGCTGAAGACAAATGAACTTAGAAAGAGGAATCTTCTTTGCAAGATGCGCAAACATCATGCTCAGAAGTTTCCTGCACTTTGCAGTGCACTTTCCATGCAGCTTGACTTCCACCTCCAAAGAACTCCATTCAAACCAATGGCAGGAAATGAGCCATATATCCGAGCTTTCTCCTGGGAAAACGGAGCTGGAGTTTCGATATCTTGGACCCAAAAGTAATTTCAGAAACGCAATTAAACTGTACTTTCAGCAAGCTCTGAGCCACGTAGTGGCAAAGAAAAACCCACTGTTTTCTGCCTACTTTTCCCTTTTTTTCCCCAGGCAAGCCCAAGGAGCAGAATGATCGTCATTCAGAAGAGCAAAGAACTGAAGGCAAGGGAACTTGGAAGAGGAATTTTCTTTGCAAGAGACACAAACAGCGTGCTCAGAAGTTTCCTGTTCTTTGAAGTGCACTTCTGTGTGCAGGTTGCCTCCCTCACAGCTTGAAACTCGCTTCCAGACAGCTACTTTGAAAACAGTGATGGGGAATGGGCAATATCTTTAAGCATTTCTCCAGGGAAAACGGACTGGAGCTTCAATAGTGGGGCCCCAAATGTAACTCCAGCAACACAGTTGAACTGTATTTTCAGCAAGCTCTGCATCATGTAGTGGAACAAAAAAAGCCATTCTTTTCTGCCTGCTTTTCTCATTTTTTTCCCCCTGGCTGACCCAAGGAGCAAAATGATCCTCATTCAGAAGAGCAAAGAGCTGAAGAGAAGTGAACTGGGGCAGAGGATTCTTCCTTGCAAGAGACCCAAACACTGTGCTCAGAAGTTTCCTGCACTTTGCAGTGCATTTTCACTTGCAGTTTGACCTGTGCTTCCGGCGAACTCCATTGAAACCAGTGGCAGAGTATGGGTGAAGTCTCAGGGAGTTTCTCAGGGGAAAATGGCGCTGAAGCTTTGATAGTGGGACCACAAGTGTTACTTTATTATTTAAAAAAAAATATTATTGAAATCTTTATTTGTACATTACATATACATATCATAATTGCACTCCACAATGAGGATTTGTACTAGTATAAGACACAACTTAATTCTCATTTTTTCCCATAGCCCTACCTACCCTACCACTCCACAATATATATAAAATTTGTTTCCTTTCTTTTTTTGTTATAATCTCATTATTTTTCGCCCTTCACCCTATTTCACTTTGAGTATTTTCTATTTTGCAATATATACCATACAATTCTAGAACTAATTTACATCTTTATTTTCTCACACCAGAGAAAAGATGTGATATTTACCTATCTGTGACCTATTTATTTCACTTATGAAGATATCCTCAAGGTATGTCTATTTAAGTATAAACAATTCAAACTTATCATTTTTTATGGCAGAGTAATACTCCATTCTGGGTCTTTAATTTGGGTGGGCTAATCATTTTTAAGCTCTTTATATATTCTATACAGTAACCCCTTATCTGAGGAACAGCTAGTAAAGATTTTTTTCCCACATTGTTCATTGCCTTTTTGCTCTGTTGGTGGCTTCCTTTGCTGTACAGAAGCTTTATAAAAGAATGAGGTTCCATTTGCTGATTTTGTCAGCCAGTTCCTGTGCTATAGAAGTTTTGTTCATGAAGTCTTTCCCTAAGCCAATGTCTTCAAGAGTTTTACCTAACCTGTTTTGCAGCAGGTTTAGAGTGTCTGTTTTAATATTTAGGTCTCTTATCCACTTGATTTTAGCTTGGAGCATGGTGATAGAGTTAGATCTAGTTTTAGTCTTTGGCAAGTTAAAGCCGAGTTTTTCCAGCACCATTTGTTAAAGAGGCTCTCTTTCCTCCACTGAGGATTTTTGGGTCCTTTGTCAAAGATGAAGTGGCTCAGTGTATCTGGCGTAGTTTCTGGATCTTCTAGTCTACACCATTGATCCTCAGGTCTATTAATTTGCCAGTACCATGCAGTTTTTATCACAGTGGCTTTATAGTATAGCTTCAGGTTCGGAGTTGTGATACCCCCTACCATGTCCCTGTTGCTTAGAATTGCTTTTGCTATTCTAGGTCTTTTGTGGTTCCAGATGAAAGTTTGGATTTTTTCTCTCTAGATCTGTGAAATATGCTTGCCATTGGGATTTCAATTGGGATTGCGTTCAATCTGTATAATGGCTTTGGGAGTATAGCCATTTTGACAATATTGGTTCTTCCTACCCAGGAGCAAGTATGTCTTTCTATTTTTTCATGTCATCTTCTATCTCCTTTTACAGAGTGCTATAGTTTTCAGAGTAGAGGTCTTTCACCTCATTTGTTAGATTGATTCCTAGATATTTTATTTTTTTGGGTGCTATTGTGAAAGGGACTGACTCCCCAATTTCTATCTCAGTTCTATCTACTTTTTGTGTATACGAAGGCTATTGATTTTTGAACGTTGAGCTTGTAGCCAGCTATGTGGCTAAAATTGGCGATTATGTCCAGAAGTTTTTTAATTAAGTTTTTAGGATCCTCTAGATAGAGTATCATATCATCAGCAAGTAATGACAGTTTAACTTCTTCTTTTCCTATCTTTATTCCTTTTATTTCTTTCTCTTGCCTAGTTGCTATGCCTAATATTTCCAGAACTGTATTGAACAGAAGTGGTGAGAGAGGACATCCTTGTCTTGTTCCAGATCTTAGTGTGAAAGGTTTCAATTTTTGACCATTTAGTATGATGCTGGCTGATGGTTTCTCATAGATAGCTTTTGTTAGCTTGAGATATAGACCATCTATTCTGATATTCTGTAGGGTTTTGAACATAAATGGGTGTTGTATTTTGTCAAACGCTTTTCTGCATCAATTGAGATGATCATACGTTTTTTGTCCATGAGCCTGTTAATATAGTGTATAACATTCATTGATTTATGTATGTTGAGCCATCCTTGAATACCTAAGATTATTCCAACGTGGTCAGGGTGTATAATCTTTTTGATAATTCTCTGTATTCTTTTTGCCAATATCTTATGGAGGATTTTTGCATTGATGTTCATTAGGGATATTGGCCTGTAGTTCTCTTTTTTGGTTGGGTCTTTCTCTGCTTTTGGAATCAGAGTAATGGTTGCTCCCAGGAATGAGTTTGGAAGTACTGCTTCCCTTCCAATTTGTTTGAAGAGTTTCAGAAGTAGAGGCATTAACTCTTCTTTAAAAGTTTTATAGAATTCAGCAGTAAAACTGTCAGGTCCAGGGCTTTTCTTTGTTGGCAAGTTTTTAATTACATTTTCAATTTCACATATTGTTCTTGGGGCATTTAACATTTCTATATTTTCTTTATTCAGCTTTGGGAGTTCATATGTGTCTAGAAATCTATCCATTTCTTCTACATTTTTTATTTTATTGAAGTATAAAATTTCAAAGTAGGTGTTTATTATCCTCTGGACTTCCTCTGGGTCAGTAGTAATTTCCCCGTTCTCATTCCTAATAACACAGACATGAGCCCTTTCCTTCCTTTGTTTAATGAGGTTCGCTAAGGGTCTATCAATTTTGTTTATCCTCTCAAAGAACCAACTTTTGGATTCATTGATTTTTTTAACCGTTCTCTTGGTTTCTATTGCATTAATTTCTGCCCTGATCCTTATAATTTCTTGCCTAGTGAGAGCTTTGGGTTTGTTTTGCTCCTCTCTTTCTAGTTGCTTGAGGTGCAGCATTAAGTTGTTTATTTGATCTTGCTCCATTTTTTGGATGTAGAACTACAATGCTATGAATTTTCCTCATAGAGCTGCTTTCATTGTGTCCCATAAATTTCTATATGTTGTTTTGGGGTTATCGCTTAGTTGTAAGAACTGTTCACTTTCTTCTATAATTTGTTCTGTGACCCATTGGTTAGTCAGCAGAGTGTTGTTCAGTTTCCATGTGTTTGTGAGGATCCTGGGCTTTCCTTTGTTATTCAGCTCCAATTTCAGGGCACTATGGTCTGAAAGAAGGGATAACTTCAATCCCTTTATATTTTCTTAAACCTGTTCTATGAAAGAGCATATGGTCTGTTTGGGGAATGACCCATGAGTATCTGAGAAGAATGTAAATTCTGACTTTGTGGGGTGAAATACTCTGTAGGCATCTATTAAGTCCATTTGCTGAAGAGTCTGGTTGAGCTCAAGGATTTCCTTATGGAATTTTTGTCCAGTTGATCTGTCTCTTTGTGACAGTGGGGTATGGAGGTCCCCTACTATTACTGTATTGGAGTTTATTTCGGTTTTCATGTCCGTTAACATTTGTTTTATATAGCTGGCTGTATTACAATTTGGAGCATAGATATTTAAGATTGTGATTTCTTTCTCTTGGATTCTTCTCTGTAGTTAAGATAGTGTACATCTTTATCTCTCTCTATTAGTTTTTTCTTAAAGTCTATTCTGTCTGAAAATAAAATCATCACTCCTGCTTTCTTGCTGTTTCCTCTCACATGGAGTATTGTTTTCCATCTCTTTACTTTCAGTCCATGGGTTTCTTTCTGAATTAGGTGTGTTTCTTGTATGCTGCAGATTGTAGGATCTTGCTTTTTGATCCATTCTGTATCTCTTAATTGGTGCATTGAATCCATTGACATTAATGGTTATGACTGATATAGGCAAATTTAGTGCTTCCGTGTTTTCCTGTTCTTAGCTCCGTTACTCTACTTTTGCCCTTTTCCCATCAGTTTCTTGTTTGGTCCCATGGATTGACTCTGTTAGGTCTAATGAATTTGTAACTCTCCTTATTTTTCTCCAACATATTCTTTAAAATGTTTTGGAGCACAGGTTTCATATTTGTGAATTTTTTCAGGTGTTCTTTGTCATGGAAGTATCTCATTTCCCCACCAATTTTGAAGGATAGTTTTACAGGATACATCAGTCTAGGTTGGAAGTTGTTTTCCTTTAGGGCTTGAAAGACTTCACTCCAGGCTCTTCTTGCATTGAGTGTTTGAGTTGAGAAGTCCACTGTGATCCCGATGGGCTTCCCTTGGAATGTAACTGTTTTCTTTTCTCTAGCTGCTTTTATTATTTCATTCTTTTTTTTTTGATATCTGGAACTTTTATAATTATATGCCTAGGTGTAGATTTTTTCATGTCACAGCTGTGTGGGGTTTTGTATGCGTCATATATTTCTATATCCAATTCTTTTCCTTTTCCTGTGAAGTTTTCTGCCGTTATCTCTGTGAATAGTTTTTTAACGTCTTTAGCATTGTCTCCTGCTTCCTCAGAGACTCCAATCAATCTTATGTTATTCTTCTTTGAATCATTTAGGAGCTGTAGGATTGACTTTTCATTATTGCTTGCTTTTTTCCATAGATTATGCCTCTCCACTTCATTAGTTGAGATCCTGTCTTCTAGGTCTGAAATTTGGTCTTCTGCCATATTCATTCTATTATGCAAGCTTTCGCTTTCTTAATTTCCTGGACTTTTGCTTGTAGGTGTTTAAAAGGTTTCATTGCTTTTGCTATCTTGGATTCTATCAACTGGATGATTTCCTCTTTAGCTTTATTAATCATCATTTTGACAGTGTCCAATATCTCTGCTTTCATGTCAGAGATCAGTTCTGATTTCCATTTTACTATATCTGCTTTGGTTACCATATCCAAGGACTCTGGAGATTGGCCTTCAAACTTCTCTGTTTCCCTTCCCCCTGTGTTATCCTGAGGTGAGGATCTTTGTATCTGAGAGTTTGTTTCCTCATCTCTGAGATTTTGTCATTGCTGTTGTTTTTGGCTTTGTACCTTCCCTGTTTTCTGGTGATGTTTGTTGCAAGTCCCTTTCCTCCTAATAGTTAGGAACCTTAAAATATCAGTGTTTCCTGAGTTCTTCTTTCTGTATTGGGACCTAAAGAAAAAATCCTAGTTCTGGCACACCATATGAGGCACTCAAACAGTATGGTCAGAACACTGTCTCCCCTCTGCTTTAGAGGCAGGAAGGCTCTGTCTCCTGCACTGCTACAATGACACTGCCTTATGTTCCAATGGGCCTGCCTGTTCACCAATACTGAGTCCCTGGGCTCACTTGTGCAGTCAGCATGGAGGCCAGTAGGCTGCAGGCCCTGTGCAGCTGCAGTGATACTGGCTGATGTTCCAACAGGCCAGCCTACTTACCAATACAGAGTTCCTGGATGTGCTTTTGCTGTTGAGGTGGAGAAAATCATACTCTGACCTTCCTTGGCTGTGATGGTGTGGGCTGCTGCTTCCCCAGCTCTGCCCTCTATTATATTCAGTCCCGTGGCACTCTTCTGGCATGGGCCTGGAGGCCAGTAGGCTCTAACCCTGGTGCAACTGCAGTGGTGCCATACACCACCTCCACCGCACTGTCCACTGTTATAGTCAGTTCCTGGGCACACTTCTGGAGTGGGCCTGCAGGCCAGCAAGCTCCAACCCTGGCACAAATGCAATGTAACCTCCCAACAACTCCTTGGCATGGCCTGATACTATACTCAGTCCCTGGGCACTCTTCCATCATGGGCCTGCAGGCCAACAAGCTCCAACCCCACCCCAGATGCAACGGCACCAAACACCACCTCCAAAGCCCACAAATGTAACTTTAGGAACACAGTTGAACTATACATTAAGCAAGCTCTGTGGTATTAAGTGGCCAAGAAAAAACCATTCTTCTCTGCCTCCTTTTCCAGATTGGCATACCAGGCAGGAAGAAGGAGTAGAACGCTACTCATTTTCAAGAGCAAAGAGCTGGAGACAAGTGAACTTGAGGAGAATCTTCTTCCTTGCATGAGATGCAAACACCATGCTCAGAAGTTTCCTGCACTTTGCACTGCACTTTCCCGTGCAGCTTGACTTCTGCTTGTGGTGACCTAAACTGAAACCAATGGCAGTGAATGGGCAATATCTCAGAGCATTCCTCCCAGGAAAAAGGAACTGGAGCTTCTATAGTGGGGCCCCAAATGTAACTTCAGGAACACACTTGAACTGTACTTTCAGCAAGCTCTGTGCCATTAAATGGCAGAAAAAAATGCTGTTCTTCTCTGCCTGCTTTTCCCAGTTGGTATCCCAGGAAGGACCAAGGAGCAAAAGGCTGCTCATTCTGAAAAGCAAAAAACTGGAGACAAATGAACTGTAGCAGAGGATTCTTCCTTGTGGGAGATGCAAACACTGGGCTCATAAGTTTCCTTCACTTTGCAGTGCACTTTGCTGTGCAGCTTGACCCCAGCTTTTGGTGAACTCCATTGAAACCAGAGGCAGTTAATGGGAGATATCTCAGAGCATTTCTCCCGGGGAAATGGAACAGGACATATGATTGCTAGGCCCTAAATATATTTTCAGGAACACAGTTGAACTGTACTTTCAGCAAGGTCTGTGCCATTTAGTGGAAAAGAAAAACCCTTTCTTTGCTGCCTGCATTTGTCGGTGTGTAACACAGGCAGGCCCAAGGAGTAGAAGGTTGCTCGTTCAGAAGAGCAAAGAGCTGGAGACAAGTGAACTGGGGAGAGGATTCTTCCCCGCTGGGGACACATACATCATGCTCAGAAGGTTACTTCACTTTGAAGTACACTTTCCCATGCAGCTTGACTCTTGCTTCTGGTGAAGTGCATTGAAACCAATGGTGGGCAACAGGAAATATCTCCAAGGATTTCTCCCAGGAAACAAAGTAGGACCTTTAGTAGCTGGGCCCCAACTGCAACTTCAGGAACACAGTTGAACTGTCCTTTCAGCAAGCTCTGTGCTTTTTAGTTGCAGAGCAAAAGCTGTTCTTCTCTGCCTGCTTTTCCTGGTTGGTATCCCAGGCAGGCCCAAGGAGCAAAAAGCTGCCAGTTTGGAAGAGCAAAGACCTTGAGACAAATGCACTGGGGCAGAGGATTCTTCCTTGCAGGAGACACAAACACAGTGCTCAGAAGGTTCCTGCACTTTGCAGTGCACTTTCCCTTGCAGCGTGACTTCTGCTCCCAGTGAATTCCACTGAAACCAATGGAGGGGAATGGGCAATATCTCTGAGTGTTTCTCCCAAGAAAACAGAGCTGTAGCTTCCACAGTGGGGCCCCAAATGTAAGTTTAGAATCACAGTTGAACTGTACATACAGCAAGCTCTGTGCCATTTAGTGGCAGAGAAAAAGCCATTCTCTTCTGCTTGCTTTTCCAGGTTGGTATACCAGAGAGGCAGAAGGAGTAGAGTGCTACTCATATGAAGACCAAATAGCTGGAGAAAAATGAACTTGGGCAGAAGATTCTTCCTTGCAGGAGACGCAAACACCATGCTCAGTAGGTTCCTGCACTTTGTAGGGCCCTTCCCATGCAGCTTGACTCCCTATACAGCTAACTCAGTTGAAACCAAAGGCAGGGAATGGGTGATATCTCCCGAAGTCTCTCCTGGGAAAATGTAGCTGGAGCTTCGATATTGGGACCTGAAATCTAACTTCAGGAACACAGTCGAACTGTACTTTCAGGAAGCTCTGTGCAATTCAGTTTCAGAGAAACAGCCATTCTTTCAGCCTGTTTTTCCCACTTTTCATACCAGGCAGGCAGAAGTAGCAAATGCTGCTCATTTTGAAGAGCAAAGAGCTGGAGATAAGTGAACTTGGGCAGAGGATTCTTACTTGGAGGAGACACAAACACCATGCTCAGAAGGTTGCAGCATTCCAGGGTCCACTTTCCGATGAAGTTTGACTCATGCTTATGGGGAAATCCACTGAAACCAAAGGAAGGGAATGGGCTAATAATACAAGCATTTTTCCTGGAAAATGGAGCAGGAGGATTGATAGCGGGGTGATAAATATACCTTGACAAATACAATTCAACCATATATTCAGCAAGCTCTGTGACATTACTATCAAAGAGAATGCTGTTTTCTTTGCATGCTCTTACTGATTAGTATCGCAGGCTGGCCCAAGGAAAAGAAGGCTGCTCTTTTGAGAAAGTAAAGAGCTGGAGAAAAGCCAAATGGGGAAGAAGACTGTTTCTTCTAGGATACACAAACATCATGCAAAGAAGGTCAGTGATCTTTGCAGTGCACATTTCCAAGCATATTTCCCCTATGCAATCACACTGATTGCAATGGAGCTCATGACCTGAGATTCAAACAGGCAAACACAAGAAGAAAAGCACAGTGGATATTTGCCATTAAAGGGCACACTGCTAGCTTAAGCTACACTTCAACAACGTTCCGAAGAGAAGATAGGAGAAAAACAAGTTCACCTCGACTAGAATCCCTAGCAGAAACGCTCTGCTATTGCCATGATTCACCACAACAGATTTAAATGCAGCTAGCTGCATGAGATTCAAATCGGCAAAAGCAAGCAGAAAAGCACTGTGGATCTCTACGATGAAAAGGCACACTGCTTGCTGAAAGTACACTTCCACTGTGTTCCTGAAGTGAAGTTAGGGGCAAGACAATCACAGCTCCAGCTCCTTTTCCCTGGGAGAACCACTCTGCTGTTTCC
>PVIR01026677.1:0-23659 GCA_004026965.1 Petromus typicus | reverse complement strand
GTATAAGCAGTATTCTTGGTTAAAAACAGAACACTTACCATGTGCCCATGTGCACAGCTGTAATCCTACCTAACTGGTTGACGGAGGCAAGAGGATTGCAAATTCAAAGCCAGCCCGGGAATCTTAGTGAAACTGTCTCACAATAAAAAATAAAGGGATGAGGAAGTAGCTCAGTGATAGAGTGTCTCTATGTGTGATCCTCATTACCACAGTACAAAACAAAACAAGATCACTCAGTAAATCAATAGATACTTCTCCAACATGGAAAAAAATGCATTTCAGCAGCAAAACAAAAACTAATTGGAAAACATTACAGATATAAATATTTAGGATATGTTAGATGTATCAATCAATTCAATACAGCCCCTGAAAAATAAATAATGATAAAAAGAATTGGCTGGCTGTAAACCTACCCCGCAGCAGGCTGAGGCAAGACTGCCATGTGTTCAGGACCTGCCTGGGCTACATATTGAGACCTTGTCTCAAAAAGCAAAACAAACTCTCAATAAATAAATAAATTAATTTTAAAAAATAGCTGGGCATGATGATATATAAGCTTATAATCCCAGTATCGTGACAGGTTGAGGCAAGAGTAAAACTTGACCCCAGACTGGGCAACTCAGTGACTTAAGAAGTCACTAAACACAAAGGGGACTGGAGATGTAGCTCACCATGTAAGCCCTGGATTTAAACCCTAGCATTACAAAGAAAGAAAGAAAAGGAGAAGAGGTCATGGAAATATTCTAGGTCTTCTTTGAAGTTAAGTTAAGCTTCCACTAGAAAGAACTGTGAAGACATTCTAGGAGATAATCTTGGATGAGGAGAAAAAGGAGAGGAGGAAGATGTGGTGGTTAAAAGCACATTCACAACTCAACATTTTGCTCAAAAGATGGAACCTAATTCCCTTCCTCCAGAATGCATGCTGGAATACAGGTGCTCTCCACTCTGCCTGCCACACTGAATGCTCTTAAAAGTTTGGTTAACTGAAGGTAGAATTACTTAGAGTCTTGACTGTATGTCCATTAGTGGGCCTGGGAATCTGTCTTTTGGGGTTTTTGAGACAAGGTCTTGTTATGTAGCTTAGGGTGGCCTTAAGCTTACTCTGCCCCTCAGGCTAGCCCTGAATTCAGGGCAGTTCTCCTGCTTCAGCCCCCTGAGTGCCAGGACAATCTGTCACTTTAACAAGACTGTTGTCTTTGTTCTCAGTGCTGAGACACAAAATCAGACACCCCCCAACTCTAAGGAGTTTTTTATATTGGCTCACAGTTTGTAGAGGTTTCTATCCATAGCGGCCTGGCTCCAAGGCAGGTTGGCATGGCAGAGGGGCAGTCCAGAGGAGAGGCAGCTCGTGGCATAGCAGGCAAGATGCAGAGAAAGATCAAGGGAGGAGGGAAGGAAAGGGCACTTCCAGGCTGTGTCAGTGGTGACCCTTCCTCCAGACAGGCTTCAACTCCCGTCATATTTAGTTGTGAGCTCATCGGTGGCCAGTGCACTGGTGGCTGTCATGGCCCCATCTCCTCCCTAACTGCCCACCTATGAAAGAACGAGGCTTTAGAGTGACATCGACATATAAATCATACCACCTGTCAGGTCATATCATCTGCACTCGCCAGGTGAAACTGTGGCCAGGATCTCCTCCTCTTTACTAAGGTAACCCCAGCTCACTAGCTCTCTAGCATCCCTTTCCTGACCCCAGGACTGGAAATAGCCCCTTCGCTTATTCAGCTTTGGGAGCTCTGGGTTTCTCTATACTTGATAATGACACTTTTATCTGCATCCCCCAAGGGATGATGAAGTTCATTAGGGCAGGGTTCTGAGTTTGCTAACACTGCATCCCCAGTCCCTACTAATGTGCCTGGCCCTCACTCACTCCAGGAGAGCAGGTCAAACCGGGCGGGGGACTGACACCCCAAGCAGCTACAGGCCTCGGTCCCTGGGACCCAGGCCATGAAGTCTCTCAGGCAGGGCGTAGCCTGGGGAATCCTCGGGGTAAAAGGACACAGCATAGCTCTAGTCTGCATTCCGCTGCCCACTGGGAAGGAGACGCTCCAACTCTGCTAGTGGGCCTCAGTTTCTCCACTGGTCCTCTGCTGGGTTGATCCAGAATCGCACTTGCAGGCCGGGGTAGACCAACCAAAGCCAAGCACTGCGCAACGCGGGCTGCAGAGCTCCAAAGGTACCGCGCGCGGGCTGAGCCCCCGCAGGCCGCCACGCCCGGCGAGGGCGCTCTGCTCTGGGCCGGTCCTCCTGAGCAGTCGCGCGCCTCCACCAGGCCTCTCTAGCCGCGAGGCTGGCGCGGTGCTCGTCGGGAAGACGGCGTGCGGCTCTCGGCTGCGGCGCCGGGAGTCATGGTGGGTGGTGAGGCGGCCGCCGCGGTGGAGGAGCTGGTTTCCGGGGTGCGGCAGGCGGCCGACTTCGCCGAGCAGTTCCGGTCCTACTCCGAAAGCGAGAAGCAATGGAAAGCTCGCATGGAGTTCATCCTGCGTCACCTGCCAGACTACCGCGACCCGCCAGACGGCGGCGGCCGCCTGGACCAGCTGCTGTCACTCTCCATGGTCTGGGCCAATCACCTCTTCCTGGGCTGCAGGTGCGGACCCCGGCCGACCCGCTGACCCTGTCCCCTGCCTGCCGGCCGGCCGGCCCTCACCGCCCTCAGGGTTCACTCAGGCCTCGGACTGAACCTGCCCAACTCCTGCCGCGTGGGAGGCCCTCCGGCGCCTTCCCGCCTTGCAGCCCTGTGGAAAGATGCTTAAGTGCTGTGAGCTTCGTGTCCTCGTGTGGTTGTGATGACTACAGTCATTAAACCATGAAGCCCTCAATACATGGTTGGGCTCCGAAGTTGCTATATTTCTAGTACCATTTTATTACTTTTATTTGCTCAAACTACCACTTTTTTAGTTTTTAAGTCCATGAACCCTTTCAACCGTGTGGCAGAAACAGAGGCAAAAATTAAGAATTCCCAGAGGGAGAGGAAATAACATACGCAGGGCCCTGCAATCTCCGGCAGGACTGGAGATTTTATATCACTGTGGTGTGACTTAATCTGCGTCCGTTGGCTTTTTCTCCCCATTTCCAGCCTGCTGAGTTCTGAGAAGCAGTCAGATTTGTCTCTGCTTTCCTTCTTATGAAAATAACAAATGCTTCTTGTCACGGTCTCTATGATCAGCGTCCTGCAGCAGCCGCGCGAGGATCTATCGTTCATGAAGGAGCAGCCGACTTCGTGGCTCCATTAGAGCCTTTATTTTAGCCCTCCTCAGCTCGGTTTGGGCGTACTGCCTGGACCCTGACTGGTGTCTGGCCCCTCCAAAGCATATTTTGTTTTGTTTCCCTTCAGTGCTAGAAATTGAACCCAGGACTTCGTGCATGCTATGCATGTGCTGTACCACTGAGCTACATTCTAAGCCCCGAGGCCTCTTGGGTTTTTTTTTTTTTTTTTCCTTCAAGTATTGGGGTTTATTGAAACTGGATATAGGGAAGTTGTGTCAGACACGGACATCCCTTTTTTCTCTCGTTTCTAGGTGACCCTGGGGGAAGTCCTGGTTAACAAGATCAAGGTTAAGCAAATGTCAGATAATCAGATAAGCCAGGCATGCCTGTAATCCAGCACTCAGGGAGGCTGAGGTGGAAGGATTTCAAGTTCAAGCCTAGCCCTGGCAATTTAGCAAGAGTGTCTCAAAAACTGGAAGAAAAAGACTGAGGAATGTGGCTCAATGCAAAAAAACAAAACTGAGCAAGTTAAAAATATTATTTTTCACGAGACTGACATTCTACACGTTGAAAAAGTAATCAGAAGTACTTTTGGCCTCATTCCTTATCTGAATATGTACTGCAGATGTATTGAAAAAGATTTCCTTTTGTAAATCTTGAAACATCTGCTCTGTTGACATTCCTGCCCACTGTGTACCCAGGAGTGGAAGAACTGTTTCCCACCCGTGTGCCGTATCAGTGCATATGTTGGTTTCCCCTGCACTATCTAGTTAGTTCTCTGGAAACACCTGTACAATGGCCCACAGTGGTATCCCTGGCTGCTAGGGAAGCTGAGGCAGGAGAATCATTTGAGTTCCCTGCCAGCCTGGGTAACAAAGTTCCACCTTTTAAAAAAAATTAATTTTGGGGGCTGGGGATTTAGCTCAGTGGTTCTGGCACCTGTCGTGCAAGCGCAAGGACCCAGGTTTGATCCCCGGTAACCACATACAGTACTGCATGTGGAGACTCACGCCCAGCACCAATAGGTACCACATACCACATTGCCGGGCGTGGTGGCTCACGCCTGTCATCCCAGCACTCGGGAGGCAGAGGCAGGAGGATTGCTGTGATCTGTGTTTGGGGCTGAGCTCAGGGCCAGCCTGAACTACAAAGTGAGACCCTGTCTCAAAAAAAAAAAAAAAATTTTTTTTTTAAATAAGAAACAAAATTAAAATTAATTTCTATTAGAGTTGAGTTTTCAGCCAAGAAACTTGCAATTTCTTAATAACTTAAAGTGAGTTTTTACCTGAATATTTTTTATTGCGCAGTTACAATAAAGACCTTCTGGACAAGGTGATGGAAATGGCTGATGGAATTGAAGTAGAAGACTTGCCCCAATTCACCACCAGAAGTGAATTAATGAAAAAGGTAAACAGGATTTCCCCATGTGTTTGATGAACCAATGTATAGTTTGATGGTCCCTGATTTAATGACCCTATATTAGAGTAAATTGTTTTTGAAGCAGTCTACTTATATAGTTCAGGATGGCTTTGAACACACTGTGTATTCCTACCTGGCCTTGAACTTGGGGCAGACCACCTCCCTCAGCATCCCAAATCCTGGGATTACAGGTGTGCACCACCACACCTGACAAGAGGTTCCCTTAACTCAAGAAACCAATCAAATCATCAGCTGCCAGGGCTGGCGATGTAGCTCAGTGGTTCCAGCACCTGCCTCAAGCACAGGGTCCTGAGTTTGATCCCTGGTACCAAGAAAAAAGAAAAAATCCTCACCTGCCCAGACAGTATGAGTCTCAAACTTGATTTCACCCTATTTGCCTTAAAATGCTTTGTTTTTCTTAAAGAGAAAACAAAGAAAAACGTCTTGTGGTTTTTAGTCTGGACAGTTCATCAAAGTGTTCAGAGAGTAGACCACTTAATGAGATTTGGGCCTCAGGTCTCTGGAGGAGAGGGAAGAGACTTGGCGTGTCCAGAGCAGCGTCAGGTGTGAAGTGAGCATACGTTGGGAGGAGAGCACTGTCTAAACCGCATCTTAGAAGTGTGCAGAGCCCCCCCTGGGGTGCGTCCTTGACACTGGCCTTGCAGTGTGAGTCTCCAGAGGCCCACACTTTGCATCCCTGAGAGCAGCGCTGCCATTGTGTTGAGCATAAGCCATCAGCAGCGGGAGAGACCTGGCGCAGAGGTCAGAACTTGGCAGCTCTTTTGAGTTATGTGTTTGCAGCTTCCTTCAAATAAAACTAATATTTTCTTAGTAACCAAGATGACAATGAAATGAAATTCTGCTGCTCCTAAAAAGTGAGATACTTAAGAAGGCACAGGGAGTTCTGCCAGTCTTCTGGGGTGGGGTGTTCAGTTGTAGAATGCTGGCCTAGCACTCATGAAGCCCAGGGTTGCTGTGCCACCAACAGAACATGAGCCTGTCTTGGTGGCCCAAGTCACCTGTGTACCGGGTCTGATTTCCTGAAGGCCACTCTAGAACCCATAGCAGCTTCTGTGTGTGATAGAGGAAGTTGGCAAACATTAGGCAAGAGTCCCAGCACAGACACAAAAGTGGAAACAGACCTGATGTTAAGGTGTGCGCTTGAAAATGTCTGTTGTTTTGCTGCCCAGAATTTATCCCTTAGCAATAACGTTAGTGTGGCTGGGTTTTCAAGGAAGCTAGCAAGTAAAATGAATCACGCGAGCCCAGACGGTGGCGATGACTAGAAACATAAGACCTCTAAGTAAGATTTTAAAAATATTTCTGGCTATTCTATAGCTTTGAGATGTGGCCTGTCCAGACTGTATTTTTCTTTTGTTTTGTTTTTTTTGAGAAGAGGAAAGAGCCCTGGTCTTTGACAGGTAGAATTTTTTTGTTTCTTATATTTAGTGGTACTGGGGATTGAACCCAGTGTTTTCATACTGAGCTACATCCCATCTCTTTTATTTTTTGATACAGAGTTTTTCTAAGTTTCCCAGGTTGGGGATTGAATTTGCAGTCCTCCTGCCTCAGCCTCTCAATTCTAGGATTGCAAGAATTAGCCACCATGCTTGGCTAGACAGATGGGATTTGTCAAATAGTTGTAGTATGTGTTTTTTTTTTTTTTTTTCCTTTTGAAAGAGCGGAATTCAAGCCCAAATATATTGAACAAACGGTTTTGATTTTTGACCCTTGCTCTGCCTGTGGGGCTGCCTGGCACCGCATTAATGAATGGTAATTAACAGAGCAGCAGCTGACTCAGAAGGGTTGTCGGCAGGAATGTCAGAATTAGTATTTCTAAGGTAATGTCTTAAGCAAGGAGAAACGAGTGACCAGGAAGCTGTCATTAGTGGCTCAACGAAAAACATTGTCAGCCTGATTGGTCCATCCTCCTGAGAATGTTTTTATCAAAAGAGGAAATATGATAGTATGAAAAAACGACAGATGAAACGTGAAGAAATGTAAAAACAAGTGTGCCCACGTCTGAGGGAGTTCTCTTCTGTGCACTGTGCCCCATCTTGGCAAGCTCTGAGTTAACGCTTTGGTGAAAGCAGCCATGTTCCAAGATTCTGGCATTGGAAACAGCCTTTCGGACCCTTTCAATCAGAGGATGTCTTAAATTCTGAGATAAATACATAGTCCATGGAACTGCTTGTCTTTTTGCTTTAATGTTCTGTCTCGGACTCCATAGGCCAGTCTTGTCTGGTGCCGGGACCGGTGGGCCGCCTGCCAGCTCCCGGTGGGGAGGACTGTGCTTGTGGCGTCGGGGACCAGCGAGGGCGGCTGTGCTGCTGCCGGCCAGGGTGCCCCTGAAGACATGAGATGGCTCGGGCTTTTCCTCTTGGGAATGAAGATGGCTTCTCTAAGTGAACCGAACTCCCCCCAAAAGGAGGAACGCTGCTTATGTTTTCTTTTGCTGCAGATTTATTTTTTCATCTCTCTCTCTTGTCTTTCAAAGTGCTGAGGATTGAACCTTGGTCCTTCAGGCTTAGCCACATTCTCAGACCTTTTTTTATTTTGAAAAAGGGTCTCAAGTTGCTGAGTTGCCCAGGGTGGGTTTACACTCACTCGCAATCCTCATGCCTCAGCCTACGCCGAGGCTTGTTTTATCCGTTCTTGAAATGACTGACTTGGTTTGCTAGGGAATAGGTCATACCTTGAAATCTCTGATTACTAAAAAGACTCTCAGGTTGATTCATTTGTACCAATAAGTGTTAAGGAAATCCACTCGAATACAAGGTGAGAGCCCAAGTGATTCTTTGCACCCTGCTTAAAATGTTGTCTAAAGCCAAGTTTAAATTTATCAAAGGTGTTAGAAAGTGCCCAGAAAGAATGTCTGCCTCAGTTCACCTCTATTTGAAGACACACTTTCACAGGTTTCAGTAGTGTGAACTCCAGGAATACACACCCTTCACCTCTCCCAAACACCTCAACTCCGTGTGGAATGTTGTGAATTACTGCTTGAGTCAGAGCGCTGCTGATTTAGAACAGTGAGTGTTTGTGCGATTCTGCTTTCAAAGCCATTCACTGTGGAGCATGTCAGAAAAAGCTGCATTTTAAGTATTTCCATTACGGCTTTAAATTGTGAGCGTTTATAGATTGTGCACGTGACAACAGTAGGTTGTGGCTTCCAAATGGGTAATGTGGTCGGTGTTCTGCTGAGTTTTCTAGGCATAGCGAAATATTAATAATTTCTGAGTAGACTTGCCACCTGGGTAGTACGACACAGAAAATATCTCTGCTGTACTTTAATTTATAAAGATCAATTTGATGCACTGGGCTTCATGGCTATGTAACCTTTTCTTTTTTTTCCCTCCAGCATCAAAGCTAAGGATTTAGCACATTTCTATCATCAGCTGCAGGTCTGGAAAGGAGGATGGGATGAACTGACTGCACCAGCTCTTTAAGAACCTTGGTATCACCGACATAACGAGGCAGTGGGAATCTGTCTGGACTGACTTTTAAAAAGTCCTGGGCCGAGGATTTAACTCAGTGGTTCCAGCACCTGCTTGCAAGTGCAAGGGCCTGGATTTGATCCCTGGTAACCACATACAACAAGGCAGGACATGGAAACTCACATTCACAGGCAAGCAGTACCACATGCCACAGTGCTGGGCGTGGTGGCTCATGCCTGTAATCCCAGCATTTGGGAGGCAGAGGCAGGAGAATTGCTGTGAGTTCAAGGCTGAGCTCAGGGCCAGCCTGAACTACAAAAGCGAGAACCTGTCTCAAAAAAAAAGTCTTCATGCTTCCAGTAGCTGCCACTGTAAAAGTATGCATTGATGTTTATGTATTTATAATCATGCATTCAAAGATGGTTTTATCCACATTGTGTAAGCCAAACTTTGTTTACAATGCTCTTTTATTTCAACCAGGTGTGGTGGCACACACCTGTAATCCCAGCACTCGGGAAGCTGAGGCGGGAGGGTTGGTTTGAGTTGAGGCCAGCCAGGATACATAATGAGTTCAAGGCCAGCCTGAATTGCATAGTGAGACCCTGCCTCAAAAAACCAAAACTAAAAATAAAATGTTTCTTTTTTAAAATGTTGATATAATAATGGCAGGTAATGAGTTTTACAATTTGTGCTTTTCAACAACAGCCCTTTAAGTGTGATTTTGTTTCTTGGTCTTTTCTCCCCACTGAAGCAAACCAAATCCTTTACTTCTTAATCCTACCTGAAATTTATGCCCTTCTCCCACTGCTGTATATATTTATTTTTCTGTAGATCGTGAGAATCAGTTGTAGACTCGAGTAGTCATGAGCTGGCTCATGGGAAGAGACAGCCACAGGGACATCCGGCTGTGTTCAGTGGGGGCTGGATGTCCCTCCTTAGTAGAACATTTCCATAGCACACTCGGGGCCTAAGTTCCAGTGCCAGCATCACAGACAAAAACCACAGAAACAGATACGCAAAACTCACTGACAGGAAGTTCTTTGCCAGGAGACTAGATCTGTAGATCCTCCCATCTCTGGTACCCAGTAAACCCACAGCCTCTCTTGGTGGAGCCCATCCGAGCCAGAGCCTTCTAGGAAATGGCTTGTGCACAGCCTCTCAAGAAGTACCAGGGCTGGGGATTTAGCTCAGTGGTGGCAAGGAGACAGTGGGTCCTGCCTTCGCTTAGTCTGTTGGCAGATGTAATCTGCCAGGAACATCCAGGAAGAATGGAGCAGAGCAGGCCAGGCCGCAGAAGTGGGACAGCTCACAGCTTGAGTGAAAGCCAATAAGCACCACTGGTATGGGCCACCTCTCTGTAACTTTAGTTACGGTCTTCTTAGTGCCACTAGCATAGCCTGAGATCAGCATCTCTGATTCTTGGTAGAACTTTTCCATAGCATCTGATTCTGTGGACAAGTGCCTTCTCTCTGGAGGGCCCAGCAGTGTTCTCAGTGAGCACCGCCTATTTTCCTCAAATACAGTTTTCCAGTCCAATTATCTATACAAATTGTGAGGCCTTAAAAATCTAATTACAGAATGGAGAACATCAGTGTGATTATTCACTTTTAAAGTACATTTTCTGTAGATTGGTTTTATTCTGTATGGTAGAGCTTCAATAAAATCCTAGTTTTTCTGTTGCATAAACTTTAAATCGTAGAGTCCTCCAATTTCTTTCAGTTTGCTTGTTTTTTTCCTGCAGTGCCAGGGGTTGAATCCAGGGCCTTGTGTGTGCTAGGCAAGTGCTATTATACCTCTGACCTGTACCCCAGCCCCATCCTCGAATTCATTTTGGAAGGTTTCTCTAAGGTTTTTTGATTACATAACAGGTTCTGTCTCCATTGTTTCCTCAGCTTAAACTACCTACTTTTTCTCCTCATCTTTCTTTTATAACTGTTAATATCTCACCTATAAAATTAGCTAGCATTATGGAATTTCATTCATGGTTTTTTTTTTGTTTTGTTTTGTTTTGTACCAGGGATTGAAATTGTGATCTTGTACTTCTGAGCCAGGCGCTGGAACCACTGAGCTGAATTCCTGAACCTCTTCAATGTATTTCTGGAGTAGTAAAGAAATCTAAATGTGTTGTAGCATTCCTTGTGATATAGGTAACATAGCCTTTTTTAAAAAAAATTTTTGGAACACTCTTACTGTGTAGCTCAGCCTGGGTTTGAACTTACTGCACAGGCTAGCCTAGCCCCGAACTAGCAGCAGTCCTTTTGCTTCAGCCCTGAGTGTGCTGAGATTACAGGTGGTGCCACCACATCTGGCAAAGTTGCCCTTTAGTAAGCCTCACCACAGGAGCTCAGGCCACATATAACTATAAGTTCCTGGCCCTCCCATGTATAATTCTTCCCAAAATTTGGGAAGAAAAAATGAGATCACATGAAGTCTCTCCTTTTGCCTGTAGGCAAATCACCTGCAAAAATGACCTCAAATCTGGCCTTTCAACTTCATTTGCCCGAGACTCGTCTCAGGCCTTCCCAATGTAATGCAGGCCCAGGGAGCAGGAAGCCTTTCTGTGCTGACTAGGAGAGGATCTTTGCAGTTAAAGGTGTCTCGGGACTTCTGAGAAGCAGGTATGTGCTCATTAGACTCAGTTACAGTGATGTTTTCTTGTGTTTTCTGAAATGTCCTTTGGCATTTGTGCTCCCCGCTTACCTTATCGGAACAAGGTTATCAGAGTAGAGCCTTCCCAGGATTCACTGGGACTGGTTGCTTGCTTGTCTGTGGGCACTGGGAGGAATTACCGCCCAACCTCTGGTATTTGCAGTCTATAGTAAAATTCACATTGTCCCATCTTAGCAGAGAGCTCTGCTCCCCAGATAGCAGGTTACTTCTTCAGCTCCAGAGTCTGCCATGTCCCCACACATCTGGAGGGATACTGTCAGCTTCTGATATCTGAGGCTCATGTGTCATGATCCCCAGTCATGTGGCTCTCACCTGACTGGTTGAGTGACACCTCTGTAGGAAGCTGAGATCTTCAAAGGCAAGAATTTGAGAACTTGAACCAACTTTTAGTTACATGGAAATGGCTTCATTCAGCAAATGCTGAGTGCATGCCAGGGAAGAATCTCTGCAGGCCAGTTTTTCCTCAAAGCTCACTGCTCTCCCTGTTGGTTGGGATTCCTGGTCAAGGTAGTGACACTTGTTCTCTTCTGGTCAGAGGTAGTGCCCATGCCAGCAGTGGGGGACAGTCAGGGTCCCTCGCATGCATCTTTCAGTGACAGGTGGCTGAAGTCTTGCTCAAACACTTACACACTGAGGTCTAGCTGAGCTGATACAGTGCAAAAGGTTATCAACTGAACACACTTTCAAAGAAGAGAAAACAAGAATGAGACTTACACTGCCATGAGATTTGAGCTGGTTTTCACCTAAGCCAGAGCGTGTGAGCCAGAGGTCTTGTTCTTGGAAGTAGTCAGGTATACCTCAGCAAACAGCGCAGCTGATCCTGGCCCAAGTCTTTTTTTCTTACTCAACAGGTGAATCAACCCAAAATATCTTTCAGTAGGACTTTCTGATCTCATTTACCTGACAGCATGTCCGTTCCTACTGAGTTAGGCATGCCTTGGTACTCTGAAGCTTGTCCAATCGGTACTCGGCACACTGTGTGAAGGTTTCACCCCTGAACTCACCATCTGGCACTGACAGGCGAGCCGGACTGTCGGTTCAGATGGCCCTGTGACTCGTTACCCTTTCTGGCCTAAACAATTTGATACTTGGCATTTTTGGTGCTTGTTGTCCATCCTGGGGCCAAATATAATGACAGTACCAAGGCACAAACCTGGCTCAGTGTAGGCATCTGCAAAGTGGGCAGTCTTGCTTTTTGAAGGAGTATGGAAGATCTGTGGTCTGTCAAAGTACTGGCACCCAGTGGGCTTTCACTGGTCACACACAGAGGGCTGCTAGAGGGTAGATCTTTTAAAGTTGGAGAACAGGGTCTAATGTGCAGCTTGGCACTCACTAGCTGATCTGGGTCCCTGGAACGCTGAGTCTGGCTCTGGGGCCTGGGGCTCATCCTGTGAGTGCGGCCCGCTCCTGTGCTGTGGTAGGCCTGTCCCATTCTGTTCTGTATAGCCAGCTAGCCTCCTCACTCTGGCTGGGCACTGTGGACCCTGGCCAAACAGTCACAACTTCCTTCAGCCAGCTGTTTCAACATGTCAGAAGGGAAAAGATTCATGTTTCCTTTTACTTTTCTGTGCTTTGCCAATTTTATTTTTTATGACGATTTCCCACTTCTCATAAAACAAAGCAGTCCACCCCAGAACAGCTATTTAGTATCCCAAGAACTCAGCGTGGACCCTGCAGGTCCTCTACTGTCTCCTAGGCCTCCTGCCCAGGCCTGCACAGACAGAGGCTATCAGAAAGCATTTCCCTATTTCTTCAGTGTTTACATTGTTGCTCTTATCACATGATCCCTAATGCTGATCCTGGCCTGTTCTCTAGCTGCTCTGTCCTAGAGAAGACCTCCCTAGTTAATAAACCACATAAGCTAACAAAAGCCAGGGAGGGGTGAATTCCAGCACAGATGCATAGCTCCAACTGGTGACTTGTCTGGCCTCAGAGTGGCTGCCGTTGCTCTGGTCCTGCCAGCTGGTACAACACTCTGGTACCCACTCCAGGGGTAGTTCTCTCTAGTCGGATGTCACAACCACCCAACCATCTCTGCAGTCCTCCTTGTATCTTCCACCCTCTGTGGTTATCAAGCCAAACCAAAGGATCTTTTCTACAGGAAGAGGAAACTAGCTCTCAGATTTGGGATGAAGTACAGTGGACACTCGACTTAAAAACTCAACCTGTTTGCGAGGGCTGGTTGTAACTCAGATTGGTCAGTGGGGGCCCAGCTCCTCTGCACAGCCTTCAAAGTCTCTCCTGTGTACAGGCAGATCTCTGTACTTGACTTGGGCTCTGGATTCCTCAGTTAACTCCACACAGGAAGGGATGTTGTCATGTTCCTTCCAGAACTCTCTGAGGGTTAACTCTGAGATGATCTGGAAGCACTAGTGGCCAGCATTGGGTTGTAACTCAAGACTTTGGTTGTAAGCTAAAACTAAAATGCCTGTTATAACTTAAGTTGTTAGCACGTCAGGCCAGTTGCAACCTAAGGGTCCACTGTAGTGGTTAAACGGCTTCTAGATCCTTGTTCTTAGTAGTTCCTAGCACCAAGCCAGAGCCAGCACATTTCCACCTGTCTTCCACAGTGACTTCACACAGTCCAGCCAGGGCTGCATACCTTTGTGATAATCTTGTTCAGGACTGCTGCTGGCCACATGAGCTGGTGGACTGTGGTATTCTTGGCGAAGGTCTTGTTTGGAAAGGGATAAAGGCAGAACTGTCCTCAAGGCTCGAGAGGGGAAGCAGCCTTAACCAATCTTTTAGTGGTTTATTTTTTTTAAATTCTGAGACAGGGTTTCATTCTGTTGCAGGTTGGCGTCAGACTTGCTGTGGTCTTCCTGCCCCCGCCTCCCAAGTGCTGGTATTATAGGCATGTGCCACCACGACCCGATCTTGCCCCTTCAGAGGTATTGGGCAGCTTTTGAGACCTAGTAGAAAAACATTCCAAGTCCCAGGAAGAGCGATTCATTGGTTTGGTTTCAGAGGCTCTGATCCCCTTCACACAAGTCCCAACCCACTGTCACCTTAAGGACCACAGTCTCCCAGGGAAGACTTAAAGGCCAACTTCTCCTCCACGCCTACACAAGCATCTTGGTGTTATGTGTGTTACTGGGGACCAAACCCAGGGCCTTGTGCCTTCTACAGTGGGCACTTGATGACTGAGCTACACACACTCACAACCATCAGATTTGTAACCAGGACTATTATTGTGCTAAACCTTCCTCTTGTCAGTTACTTGCTCTCAGCAGAGTATTTGGTATGTATGAGGGTCTTAAAATAGGTCCATCCAGAAATCTGAGAGAAAGCACCGAGTGGCCAAACTTTCCTCAGCAGCGACAGAGCTCGTCATTCCGTGTGCACAGTTCTCATCCAAGCCCAAACCTTCCTGGAGCCTAACTCCTCCTAAGGTTCCTTTATTTTTTAAGACATTGTCTTGTTATATTGCCCAGGCTGGGCTAGAACTCGCCGTTCTCCAGCCTTGCACTGCTGGGACTACAGGCATGTACCACATGGCTGGCCCTTCTAAGGTTCTTGATTTCCATTATCAAGCAGTAATGTTGAACCCTATGTGGGGCAATCACATCCCAATAAACTTTATAAAGGCACATAACTGATTTTTGGCCCAACTAAAAAAAATCCCTAATCCATCCCTTGAACAAAGGTCCATCACTTCCTGATGGGCTAGGAGTGGTGCTGCACATCTAGAACCCTAGCACTTGGGAGTCTGACAGGGGAGCATCACTGTGAATTTGAGGCCAGCCTGGACTACACAGCAGTGACACCTTGCCTCAGCACAACAAAGTTTCTCATCAAAATTAACTGAAAAGCTATAGCAATGGTGGGAAGAGTTTATTAAAGAATTGCAGATGCCTTTATCTCTTCTTCGATCAAAAGATGAAAATCCTTTCAGTAAGATTTAGTTTCTAGTATCTTTGCTGTCATACACTAAAACAATGGAAGATGACTGATCTTGTTCCCCTATCAAGTGATTGCTACCTTTTCCCTCACCAGATGTAGTTGAATAGAGCTACCATCGTGACACAGGCCTCTGTTCCTGTGGACAATTCCATTTACCACTATTTTTTGAGCCCAGGTCTCACCGTGTAGTTCAGGCTGGTCTCAAACTTGCAGCAACCCTTCTTGCTGTCTTAGCCTCCTGAATTCTGCAATTCCAAGTGTGTGCCGCCATGCCCAGCTATTTCACTTTAATAGCTTTCCAACCAGTGACCTCCTATTTACATGCATCATCCCCATACAACTTAAGATTCCACTGGGACTTTGTATAGCTGCATACAATAGAAAAGCATTGTAATAAAGTTAATCCTGAAATTTGATCCCTATCTCTTCAGATATCAAAACATCTTGGGGAGGCTGAGGGTGTAGTTCAGTGGTACAGTGTTGCCTAGAATGTACAGGCCCTGGGATTTAATCCCTAAAATGCAAAACAAAGAACACATTTTAGGCTGGGAATGTATCTTGTTGGTACAGAGCCTGCCTGGTGTGTTTTGACTCTTAGCACCACAAAAACAAAAGACCAACCCAAAAATTCCAACTGCTGTGTGACTCTGAATTCTGCCGATTCCTGAGGTTATATTTAGAGTAATTACTTAAGTTGGGGTGTAGCCTGTGGTAGAGCTTCTGCTTAGCATGTACGTAGCCTTGGGCTCCTCCCTCAGCAGCACACCCCCCTCAGTGGGCCAAGCCCCTTGTTTACTAGCACAAAACACACGACTAGTAAATACAGAGCCCCTAGGAGCTTTGTTTCTCATCTACCTTCTCCCAGTGCAAGAACTATCGGTTCCAAAAGTTATTCATATTGATGGGACTGCTTTGTTGGGCAGTGGGTTTGAGGAGTGTTGGGTGCTCCTACAGACTCGGGCATATTTCAAAGGGGGGAATGGGATTTCCTGGTAAGTCACAGCTCCTTGTACCAGTGCTTGGAAAGTGCCCCTATATGTAGACCTGATTTGTTCATCCTGGGGGAATAAAAGCATGAGGGGATGAGGAAGCCTCTTTCCACTGGGTAGATACATATTTCATCCTACAGCCTCGGAAATATTCCCACAAATTTGGATGAGTATTTAAATCTAATAGATTATCAAAAAGTGATTTTAATCCCTTTTAATATTTCTCAAGGGAGAGGAGAGTTACTGGTTAAAAGATCAGACTAGGTTCAAACCCAGCTCTACCACGTACTAGCGGGTGACCTTGAGCAAGTCACTTCATCCCTGAGTCTAATTTACTCACCTGTAATATAACAGTATGTATCCTTCTAAACCAAGTTCAAGTACTCAGAGCAGTACATGTGCAGAATGTTCTAGAAGTATTTCTAAGAAACTGTCAGATGCAACTAATTTGTTTTTTTTTGTTTGTTTTTTTTAGACAGGGTCTCGCTTTGTAGTTCAGGCTGGCCGAGCTCACTATGTAGCCTGGACAAGCCTGGAACTCACAGCAATTCTCCTGCCTCTGCCTCCCGAGTGCTGGGATTACAGGCCTGAGTCACCATGCCTGGCCTTGGGGTGTGTGATAGATTGCTGGTGAACATGAATCTCCACAGCCAACACTGTTACCGTGGTTACTAGGGATCGACTTTGAGACCTTGCACTTGCAAGGCAGATGCAGGAACCATTGCGCTAAATCCCAGGTCCCACACTTAAATTTTTAACATAAATCCAACCACATAATTTTTTTTTTTTTTTTTTAGGTTTTTTGAGACAGGGTCTCACTTTGTAGTTCAGGCTGGCCCTGAGCTCAGCCTCAAACTCACATCACAGCAATCCTCCTGCCTGTGCCTCCCGAGTGCTGGGATTACAGGTGTGAGCCACTACGCCCAGCACTGTGGTATGTGGTACTGGTTGCTGCTGGGAGTGAGTCTTCACGCCCAGTATGGTATGTGGTTACCGGGGATCGAACCCGGGTCCTTGAGCTTGCAAGACAGGCGCCGGAACCACTGAGCTAATTCCCCGGCCCCGCAACCACATAATTTTGTACCTAAATCTTATTTCTAGCTTCTTGCCATACACTTACAAAATTTATCTAGAGTGTAAAAATAAACATTTTCTGTATGAGATGGCCTTATAAATTGAAGCTTCACATCTAGTACTGAACCAAAGGAATAGGCATCTGTTCTAAGGCTGGTGGAAAAAACAATTGCTAAAAGATGGATCCTTCCAAAGAATTTCTCCAAAGGGTCTGTATGTGGACAAGTGTGAGACTTTTTTTTGGTGGGGGGGGGGAGGTGGGTTGAGACAAGATTTTGCTATGTAGCTTTAGGGTGCCCTTGAATATACTATGGATCTTAGGTTGGCATCAAACTCACAGTGATCCTCCTGTCTCAGCCTCCAGAGGGCTAGGATGATAGGCATGTGCCAATCAGTCTAGCGAAGTACGACATTCTTGTAAGCCCTGACCTAAGGAGTCAGTTCCATCAGTGTTTAAAATGTTTCAGCTTGATATCGCATAGACAAAGATAAGATTTGGGTAATATGAGTTTTGAGGGTCTATCTAGGCATCATTTAATGAACAAGGGCAGACGCCTGACAGTACCTGCTCATCTCGGTGTCCCTGGAGTACGCCATATTGTTTTAGAGCCACCCTATAGAAGCATCACCCCTGTAACGTGACCCTGGGTCCTTCTGAGCCAGGCACCTTCTGTTTTGGTGCATTCCCACTGTACCCATGTCCCCAAGACCACTCATCCCCTCAAACCTGTCATAGAGTGACCTAAAGGGGCAGTGTCGGCACTGAATCATTCCAGTGCCATCTCTGCTTATGGAATACGAGCTGCAGATACTGCCATTCTAAAACCCAGCCTTCCAACAAACATGATGTTAGCTTATTTCTGAGACTAGTATGGTTACAAGAAACTTGGGTCCTGAAATAGCTGCTTCAACCACTAGAGAGACTGCACAGGTGGTTCAACAGAATTTACTTGTGTTTTTTCCATTTGCTATACTATTTGAAGGCATAAGATAGCTTGTATTAGCTTTCTACAATACTGTGTTTTAAATGTATCCAGTAAACTAAGATACAGTACAATTTATACAACTTAAGGAGATTAAAAAAAAATCTCCACAGGAGAAAGCAACTCAGCAGGCCCTGGTGTTAAAACATTTTTCTTGGAATAGATATATAATTGCATTAAAAGGTAGTTTTCAAATATTTAAATTACACCAAGATTCCCTCCAAATATCTGCCTTACTCAAACCAATGCAACAATTCTTTGCTAATACTGGGGCATCAATTTTTGGTAAATGTTTATGGCTTTACCTTCTCTGCTCATCACAAGCCTTGTAAAATGCTACCAAGCAGCAGAGTAAGCTGCATCAGTTCTCTGCTCATGGTAGAGGTCCCAATATGAAACTGCAGAAAGTACAGTTCAGTAACGTGCAGAGACTGTAACAAGTGGCCTCAGCACAGAGTTAGACAGAATCAAACCAGTCGTGTCTGTAATGACTCAGATGAAACTAATTTAGGTACATAAAGTTGGAGATAATTGGTATTCAGAATTGAATTTGAAGACTTTCTGGATAAAATAGAAACATGTTCTTTTGAAATTGGAACTGAAACTATCAATTGATGGAGAGCTAGAGACTTATTAACCCCTTCTACATAGATAAGGAAATAAGTGACAAAGTCTCTTGCACTGAAGTTATGTATTTTAACAGCTTTACATGTAATATTCATATATAAAAAACTTTTAAGTGCTTTTCTCCAATTTAAAAATCTAAAGAATTCAAAAATAAGGCATTCAATATTTGAAAAAAGTACAGATTTACAAAATGTGTATATTCTGTCATGAAAACTCCACACCAACATTATACACTTGGAAAAAAATACAAACAGGATATATTACAAATTTATGCAGCAATAACTTAGTTCACACCATGCAATAAAAAGTACATTAATCAAGATACACAAGCTTTTGTAGGTTCTAAATGAAGGACTTTTTTTTCTTTTTTCTTTTGCAGAATCCTTAGAACTTGTGGCACTTAAAATTTGTTAGCCTTTCTACTGGGAGGTAAATTATACACAACGATGAAGAAAAAGATGAACAGACCAGGTGTCTATTATGAATCATTCCAGCTTTGTTCCACAATGGCTGAAACTCTCTTCTCATACTCTCGCTTGTTTTCCTGATAAAGCTGTGCTGCCTGGCTATTGGCTGGACTGTTTGGATTTGGTTCATCCAGCAGAGACTAAATGAGAGAGAAAGAAAAACAGATCAGCAGAGATATTCTCTATATGAGCAGGGATCAGATATACAGTACAGGAAAAAAAAATTATACAAATCAAATTATTTCAGAGGTTGTATGTCATCTACTTGTAGGTCTAAACACTTTCAGAAATCGCTCAGAGGCTTCCTGCTGCCAAAGAACTTGGGCTTCTAAAACAAGTAATTCTCAATGCCTAATATTAAAAGAGAATAGTACTCAGAAGATGGCAATTCAATCTTAGCCTGGGCAACTTAGTGCATTAGTTAGACTGTCCAAAAAATAGAGAGAGAGATGAAAAGAGGTCTGGGGATATGTGAAGGCCCTGGTTTCAATCCCCAGAAACGTCCCTAAACAAACAAAAACAACAAAACAATATTCTCACTACCTAGGAAATAACTTATTTTGATTAAGATATAATACCCATAAACACCTTAATAACTAACCTTTTCCAAAAGGAAACTATTTTTAAAATTTATTCATATTTCTGTGGTGCTGGGGATCAGTCCTATGGCCTTGTGAATGCTACGCAAGTGTTCCTACCACTGGTTCCCTTGAACGTTATTCTTGTGATTACTTTGCAAATATCAGACAGTAAGCTGGGTGGAGTCTTGTTCCCCTTGATAAACAAAATGTACATTTAGTGAGAGAAAGAAATAGAAAGCTTATAAGACCAGAATTAACTGATACAAAAATGTTTTCCAACAGAAGATTAGAAACCAAAATGGATCCCTCCAAAACTGTTACATAAGGTCAACTCTGAAACATTATGCCAGATTGCCTTAACAAGTAGTAACACTGTATTAATTTAAAAATAGGAATGTTGGGCTGGGGATTTAGCTCAAGTGGTACCATGCCTACCCTGGAAGCACAAGGGCCCAAGTTCAATCCCTGGTACCGCAGAAAGGAAAAAGAAATGCTTAGGTGGGAAAGCTATTCAATGCTTCTCTGTACTTAGCAGTTTCTTGAGGTTCCTCTGGTTTTCTAACCAATCATCTTTACCTCTCCTGAAGAATTAGTTCTCCACAGCCGCTGGCTATGCTACACCAGCACAAGCCTGAGCTGTGAGAATATGTAATTCACAAAGGATCAGTAAACAGACTGATCTCACATGCACAACTGGCAGAACGCATAGCAGCCAGCTGAATGAAAACCAGTCTTGTTTGAGCTTTGCCACTGACCACTGGGGCGCTGGGAAAATGAGTTGAGCTTGTTCCCTTGGTCCTTCAAGTGGACTCAAAGAAGCTGCATGTATTCCCCAGAATCCTGAAAAACTGTAATATACCCTAAAACATACTTACCTGAATTGATGTTAAGATAGAAGATACATCGTACGTGGGACTCCATCGATTCTGAAGGATATCTAAACATATGCTACCATCAGCATACACTGTAAAGACAACACTAAATTTGTTACATATGTTAACTTAGTCATATCTCACAGTTAAGTCTTTAATATAAAATGAATGCTTGGCTCAGTCAGAAGTTGTTGGGACTTTACTTTGTTTTTGGCATAGGGTCTTGCTAAGATGTCCAGAGAAAGCTCAAACTTGAAACCCACCTGGCTGTCTCCAAGGGCTGGGGGTATAGATATGCACTACTGTGTCTGGCTCTAGTCAGAAGTTTTATATATTAAGAAATAACTAAACTCTTTGCTTTTTTTTTTTTTTGTAGTATTGGTGAATGAACCCAAGGTTTTCACAGTGAGCTACATTCCCATCTTTTTAAATTTTTAGATAGGGTTTCACTTAACTGCTAAGTTGTCCACACTGGGGTCAAATTTTTTTTTTTTTTTTTTTGAGACAGGGTCTCACTTTGTAGTTCAGGCTGGCCCTGAGCTCAGCCTCCAACTCACATCACAGCATCCTCCTGCCTCTGCCTCCCGAGTGCTGGGATTACAGGTGTGAGCCACCACACCCAGCACTGTGGTATGTGGCACTGGTTGCTGCTGGGCGTGAGTGTCCATGCCCACTATTGTACGTGGTTACCAGGGGATCAAACCCGGGCCCTTGTGCTTGCAAGACAGGTGCCGGAACCACTGAGCTAAATCCCTGGCTCCTGGGTCAAATATGAGATCTTCCTGCCTCAATCCTCGGTGTTGATATCTTTGGTGTAGACCACCACACCTAGCATTAAATCCTTTTTCTATACAGGAAAATCCATCTTTGAAACCAAAACAAGTCTGACTTTGCATTTTACCAGGAAGACATTTAGGTATTTCTCAACATACTTAATAAAACAATCATTGAAATTCTGTATTTCAAGGCTGAGAGTGCAGATCTGTGGCAGAACACCTGCTCAACAGATGCAAGGTTCTGGGTTCAATACCCTGCACGCACAGACACACACCATCTGTATTTCTAAACAGTCAAACAAAGCTCTTGAAAAACTTACTTACTGACATATCGAGTTCACTCCTAGATGTGAGGAGATAATCATTGTGAATGTGTACAAAGACTTATTTATAGGATGTTCATCCCAGTAGTGAAATGGGAAGCTGTCTTGGAGTCCACAAAATGATGGGGCTGGCTAGGTAAATGACGGTACACTGGGGATGAGGTGGAGCTCGGGTATGTGTGCCTGCCTGACAACACAGAGCCCGAGGGCCCATCCCCAGCTCACCACCTCACATAGTAAGTATTTGGAGGCTGAGGCAGGTTGATTGTGAGTTTGAGGCCAACATGAGCTACACGAGACTCTGCTTATAAACAAACATATAACCATTTGGTACAGTCAACGAAAATTCTATGTATCATGTGGAAAGACATAGCTTAAAGCTTTTAAAAAGCTTTAAGTTATATCCAATAATTCTGTATTTTGGCAAAAGATGTATGAATGTTTTCACTTAAAGTACGTGTAAACCACAAAGCATATTAAGATTAAACATCAAAATGTAAGTAGATCTGTTTAATAGGATTATGATTTTTTTTAACCCTTCCTTATATTTTAGATTTTTTTTTCAACAGTTGCATTCCTTTGTTTTTTTTATAGTACTGAGGATTAAACTCAGGGCCTTCACACAAAGATACATCCTAGCTCATTTTTATTTTTTTAATACAGGGTCTTGCTAATTCACCCAGGTTAGCCCCAAACTTGAAATCCTCCTGCCTCAGCCTCCCAGAGTGCTAAAATTACAGGTGTTGTGCTAGAATGCTCAGTGCATTATACTGCTTTTAAAACTTTGTAAAGAAGTAATCAATGATACTTCAAAAGACTGAGTTTCAAGAATGTTTGGGGGGCTGGAGATATAGCTTGCATGTAGAGCATTGCAGAAAAGTTTTTTTCTTTTAATTAAAAAAAAATACATATTTGGGCGGGGAGTTAGCTCAGTGGTTCCGGCACCTGCCCTGCAAGCGCAAGGGCCCGGGTTTGATCCCCGGTAACCACATACAGCAGTGCCAGGCATGGCAACTCACGCCTGTAATCCCAGCGCTCGGGAGGCAGAGGCAGGAGGACTGCAGAGTTCGAGGCTGAGCTCAGGACCAGTTTGAACTACAAACCGAGATCCTGTCTCAAAAAACTAAAAAACAGAACAAAACAAACATATTCAAAATATTGTTTGGAACTGTAAAGGATTGCCTGATGGTACATGCCTGTAATTCCAAGGCGTGAGCCTAATCTGGCATTGAGACCCTGCCGCAAAACTTAAAAAGGGCGGACTTGTAGCTCACTGTTACAGTCCTGGGTTTAATGTCAAGTACTGGAGGAAAAAAAGAAAGATGATGAAAAAGGAAAAAACAGGAACAGTTGAAAACCACCAAGAGCTGGACATGGGTTAAATGGATTACGGCAAATCTGTGTAACAACTAAAATGATCAGGAGCGTTAAAAATGTGGCAGGGCCAGGTGTGTGCTCCCACCCTGCATTTAGCCACCGGTATAGAAACAAACAGAACACACCAGAACATGTTCAGTCTATGGAAACAACAACGAAAAACTTCACATAAAATATGATCCTTATTTTGTATAAACAAAATATTTTTTCATAAACTCTTGTTTGTTTTTTGGAAAGACTGGGGATTGAAGCCAGAGCCTTCCCTAGCACTTTTAATTTTTTTTTTTTTTAAAAGATAAGATCTTGCTAAATTACCCAGCATAGACTGAAACTTGCAATCCTCCCAACTAGCTGGGGTTACAGCATGCACTACTATACCGGGTTAGACACTGCTTTCAGTTCGGAAGTTACTGAAACAAAACTGAACCTCAAATGTGAGATCTTCATAGGATTCCAGATACAAAACAGCAACATCTATAGGTGGACCCTAACCAAGAAAAGACTAGATCCAAAAAGAGGCAAATGGGCTGGGGATGTACCTCATCAAGGGCTAGAGCACCTACCTAGCATATGCAAGATCCTAGGTTCAATCCCTCACCATGCACATACATGCCCTTCCTAAAAGGAGGGAACCCCTAACCCCTTGCAATGTCTAGTAAATCAGTACTTACCATTCGGATGAAACATTTTGGATAAAAACCTAACAGTTGGTGGTTTATTTGGATATTCTTCAGAAAATTCTATTACTAGTTTGAATGTACCTGGATTGAAAAGAAACCAAAATAATTATTGCAAAAACAAACACACCTTTTAAATTTCATCATCAGTTCTTCCCATATTGGACTCTAAACAAGTACAAAGAAATCTGACTGCAGACACTGGTTTAGCATACAAAACTACTGATCCACTTCTGTTTATGTGAGATGCTAACAGGCAGACCTGGCAAGCATTTTCATG
>PVIR01026676.1:0-23654 GCA_004026965.1 Petromus typicus | reverse complement strand
AGCTGCATTGCCAGCCTGGGCTAAGGGGTGTGAGTGCTCTGAGCATGCACTGGCACGTGGGCGGCCGATGTAAGAAATGTCCAAGAAACAGGAAGCGGCCCCACCACCTCGTGTCACACACCTAGATCCCTAACGGAGGAATCGGGAGAGGACCAACAGGAAGGTGGTTCTGGGAGTTGGGGAAATGGGCTTAGGGACCATCCTGGGAGCCACGCTGGGAGCTGACGCAGAAACCGTCCAGGCTGCGGGGAGACGCGGTGCTCACTTTTGCCCAGCGGGATGTTAGAACTGCTGAAGGCCAACAACTTCCGTGTGTCTTTCCTTCTTCCTGTTTTCAGGTGAGGGCACTTAATGTGGTTAACCTGCTTGTGCAACAGTTATGTTTGGGAGGGAGATGTGGGTAGAAAACTTTTCTTCTTACTTCAAAGGTCTCTAAACAAACACAAATTCATTAAAACTTATGCCAAAAGCCTCATGGCATCTTGGACTTAACTAGGTGGCATAGAACTCCACAGTGCATTTCTTTCTTGGAGAACAGGTGAAGAAATACCGGGTACCAAAGCAAGCTGGTGAATGTGCCCACATTTTCAGGTTGCAGTAGATTGTGTGACTTCACCTTCCTGAGTTCGGCTCCCATCCTGCTACTGTGAGGCTGGAACACACAACTTGCCTTTGACATTGGGACAGAGGTGGAAGTAACTCATATTGTTTCTGAGGTGGGGCCTGATGGGCCCTGGGTTCCCATTTGGTGATCCTGCATTCTTGTCTCTCGTGACCACGAAGCCCCTCAACAGGTAGGGATGCTTCACTGCTGGCCCGGGCTGATGGGAAGTTCAGGATGAACGTCTAAAGTTGCCCCCCAGGACCAGAATGAGAAAGGAGTAGGTGTAGATGAAAGCTCCCAGGAGTGTGAGGTGTGTATTGTCAGGTACCCCTGAGTAGTGTTGGTAGCGTGCACCTGTAATCCCAACACTTGAGAGGCTGAGGCAAGAGGATTATCATGAATTAGAGGCCAGCCTCGGCTGCTAGTGAGTTTAGACCAGCTTGAAGTACGTGGCGAGACCTTGTCTCAACAAAGCAACAGCAAAACCTGCTAACTCAGGTAACCCTATCCCAACGCTGTCATGTAGCCTGGAGCCGAAGCAGAACCTAGCACTAACATCTGTCTCAGCATTGAAGGCGATGGGTTCCTTGGCTTGCTGTCACCGTCATGATCTCAGGTATAATTAGCTCATAAGCAGGAAAGCCTTTGCTTTGGCTCCAGGTGTCCAACTCTTCATTCCATGGTGAGTTCACCCCTCTCTTCCTAATCTCAGGCACAGTGCCCAGGTCGTTCACTGTAAGGCAGCTGGGCAGCAGAAAGCCCAGGAAGAGCCCAGGGCTCCTCAATGTCTCACTCAGTGTCCCCCACCAGGGACTCAGTGTCCTCCCCCGGGCCTCGAAACAATTCCTCCACTTCTGGTTGCATGATGTTGAAGACCAGTATTTACCCCAGTCATCTAGGACAACCTATAACTACAACACCAAATAGCACGCTTAATCATTTGGAAGAATAAATATACACTCACACACCTTGGTAAGTTATAGTATTAAAGTTCACAAAGTAAAGAGCTAGGAAAATAACTCAGTAAACAAAACCTTCCCAGCTTCTCCCCACAGATGTGAGAGGGGAGATTGGATTTATTACTCAGGGATAAAGAACTTCACTCCTCTCTCCAGTGATTAGCAAGGGGTAGAAAAAAGAAAAGTAGAAAAAAGAGGAGTTTAATAAATTTCCGTCTTCAGACCAGACAATTTTTTATTATTTGCAGAACTGAACTATTTTTGTGGAGAAAAGGGGATTGAAATAGTATTCTTCTCTTATTTTATGTTGCTTTTTATTTTTGATCAATGATAATATACATCGTGCTGAAAGGGAAAAGATGAAAAGCAACTTTAAATTCTTCCTCCTACTACTGATTGGAAACAGTTGAGCAGAAACAGTCTTGAGAGCATTCGCTCAGGACAAAGGCTCCCGTGGCATTCCAGAGATTCCTGCCTCTAACTGCAGGCTCTGAAACAAAGGTGTGTGGATGGACGTGGATTCATACGTAGCCAACCTATATTATTCCACTGAAAATTTATTTATATAAATATGATTTCACTTTTGCTTTGTAATAGAAGAAATAAAACACTTTTTATTAAATTGATGGAGGAGGGGTACATTTATGGGGAAACGGAAACCTGAGCTCAGGGGAGGACACAGTCAGGCTGGAGCTTGAGGTTGAAAGCAAGTCCACAGGGTAGAGTAGAGGTAAGGCACTGAGCTATATCACAGCCTGGCATCTGTATTTTAGCTGGGGCCTGGCTTATGATAAAAATAGCCCAAAGCTCTTTAGATCAATAATCTACCTAATTTGATAGTTACAGGTCTCATAGTTCTGAGTAGTTTCTGTTATTTGTCCATGGGAGGAGTATTGAAGTTCTTTCTCAGAAGTTAGGGACAAGCCAAATGAAGTTGCTTTGAGAATTAAACAACAGAATAAGTCGAAAGTCGGTAGTAGAGTCTAAAGGAATTAACCCCAGGCAAACGCATCATTGAAATATATAACATAACAAGAAGTATAGGGCAGGTCCAGCATACATGATAACTGAAGGAGAGATGGATGAATTTACAGAAAACAGTGGTGATTATGCCCACTGAAATACTATTCAGAGCCTTCAGTTCACGTCGGAGTGTGGCACTGTATTTCACATTTTCCAGAGAAGCACAAAAATACCGAACCTGTGCCAGACATTTCACAGACTGTTAAATAAATCACAATTCAAACAGGATCTTTTACTGGATTCCTTTCAATGATGCCACATCCTTGGGACTCTGGGTTTCCTGATTCACAGCAAATATCACATGAAAGCAAGTCAGGAGTGGAAATGAGATGGGGTTTCTGGGCTCCCGTCAAAGCTGGAGAAGTTAGGAAGTTTCCACAGGTGCACACCCATGAGTACGTGACTATTCTTCCTTAGGAATGAAATATTAATGTTACATTTAGAGTCGTATTGTTTTCATATGGTTCTGAGTTATTAGGCCTTTGCAACTTAATTTTAAAAAAACTAGTGTTTTTTTGTCCATTGAGTACTATAAAGAAAATATGCAAAATGGTAAAGACATTGGGTACTAAGAAAACACGGAGCCTCTGGTGCGGGCTAAACAGTACTGGTGCTGGGGGTTCATGTGAGCAGAGACTCTACCTGGACGAGATTCAGGTAACTCTCATTGTGAATATGTGATGCTCTATTCTTCTCAATGTCAGTAAATGACAGATTTACATAACTAACTTCTAGCTCCTACTTCCCGATCTCTGTCATTGTTACTTTCCTTCAGAACATGTTTGCTCTTGTCTGAAAATACAGATACTCAGGATACCTAGCAGCTATACTGTAGTTATAAATCAACAGATAAGTACTTTGTTACACTTTCGTTCTCTCAGAACTTTCTATACACAGGGAGAAGGGAGCTCTTGAAGGATACGAGAACCTCATAAATTAAAACAGCAACATCTGATTAGTATCAGTCTCAAGTCCTCCTGAGAGCCAGGGTCTGTGAGATGATCGGAATGTTGAAGTCTGGAAAGCTGAAAGTCAACTTCTGGCTGGTAGCATTCTAACAGGGCAACGATACTACTCTGGGAGGCTTCTTGGCAAAACAATAAGCTGCTTCAGAAACTACTGTCATTTTATTTTCATGTTAGTAACATCTTGAGCTCAATTGCATACATTCAAAGCAGTGCCCCACCATGAACTCAGTGTCTGACTTTATACTAACTACTTGGCCTCTTTTTACTTCAGATTTCTAAATCTGGCAAATGGAAGCAATGATAACTACAGGGTAGTTGGAGGGTTGAATGATATAATGCCTTTAGGTCCTTAGAACACAGCGGACACAGCTAAACCCCCAAACTAGGGGATGAGCTGAGGACAATTAAATGCAAAGGGCAGTGAAAGTGAGACGTGGGGAGAATCCCCGCTGGGATTCCCCAGTCTTCTCTTCTTCCTACCCCTGAAGACCAGGAGAACTTTTGCTGCAGAAAAGGAAGCAGTTAGGCAAGGGAACAAATATCCCCGCAGGTCCCTTTGCAACTTGAAGAGGTGAAACCACCAGCCAACTCATCTGGGAAACACACTGTGCCCATTAAATAAACCTTGAGCGTTAAGTGTTTCTGTATCTCTACTACTGTACCACATTCTAGCATCTACCAACACAGGTGGTGTACGTAGCCTCAGACACCTACTTCTGAATGAGAGATTAACATTTAAAATGGGGAGTTGGATTTAAAAGTATATTTCTGAATACTAGCTCAAAACCTTAAAGCATAGCATATACTCATTTTGACGTGGACTGCATAGTGCAGGTGAAGTTGTAACTTGTGAATGCTACTGGCCTGACATAGGGCGGCCTGTTTGTAAATCTGGTTTGTGCTGGCTGTCTCTTGGGTTTTATCCAGGATGTCAACACGTAGTTCTCTGAAGCAATAATCTAGAAGCACATGAGGTCAAGCACCGAGAATCAAGCTATAGTCTCGCTTTGAAAGTCTTGAAAACTTCTAATGTTCCATCACTCAAAAACAGCAAAAAATCACCGAATCAAGATTGAACGGGAATTAGAAACTTCTTCGAGCTTCAGGTCAATCTCAATGTCATTATCATCAAATTTTCTATAAAGGAAGCCAGAGATAATTCACAGATCTAATACTTTTCATTTCAGAAAATGTCTTAGGATGCAGAGCCACATGAGGAATGTGTGTGACTATTTTCTGATTGAATTGTAACAAAACAAGAAGCCTAAATGTAAAAAAAAAAAAAAAAAAAAAAAAAAAAAAAAAAAAAAAAAAAAAAAAAAAAAAAAAAAAAGACTAAGATTTCTTTCCTCAAATCAAAGGTTAAAACATAGTTCCTATCTGCCAGAATCTTTATCTCATTGCACTCTGGTCTTGTTCTCTGCCACATCTGGGCGAGGGCTTACTCGAGAGACAGCCCACTGTGCACGTCCATGCTGACAACTGGATGAATTCCTGAAGGACACGCGTACCTTTCTGAATAATTTTCAGTATCTTCCATGCTCAGTACATCTACTCTGAATAAATGTATAGATGTACACAGGCATAGCACACACACACACACACACACACACACACACACACACACCCCTTATATAAGTATGAACTTTTAGGGTAAGGTTACCAGATTACTTATAAAATATAAATATATAATGTTTTCTTCTATATAAGTAAGAAATACTTTCAAGAAGACAGAGAATCAGTAGAAATTCCAGGGTTACTTTTCCGTTGTACTTATGGATGTAAATACAAAGAACGACACGTTCATTCTTTTCCCCAAAACCCATCTGGGCTTGAGATTGTGGTACCATCAAAGGGTGGGAAGTAGCAACGATAGCACCTGTGGACAGCAGGCACCCAGAGGGGGTGGTCTGCGGACTGTTGCTTTCCCAGTGCGACCAGAAGAAAAGGGGGAAAAAAGGACAGTAGGAGGAGTGTTACTGTGAATTTGGGGAAGTTTTCCCACGTTCACTTTCTTTTTTTTAATTGAAATCTTTATTGGTACATTACATATACGCATCCATAATGGGGATTTGTACCAGTATAAGACACAACTTAATTCTCATTTTTTTCCCATAGCCCTACCCACCGTACTGCCCCCCCATATACATAAAATTTGTTTCCCTACTTCTTTGTTATAATCTCATTATTTTTCCTCCTTCACTGTATTTTACTTTGAGCATTTTCTATTTCAAAATATATAACATACAATTCTAGGACTCATTTACATCTTTATTTTCTCATGCCAGAGAAAAGATGTAATATGTACCTATCTGTGACCTATTTATTTCACTTATGAGGATATCCTCAAGGTATGTCCATTTAAGTATAAATAATTCAAACTTATCATTTTTTTGGCAGAGTAACACTCCATTCTGTGGAGGTCAGTTTGGAGATTCCTCAAAAAGCTAAGATTAGAGGTCCCATTTGACCCAGCCATTGACCTGCTAGGTATATACACAAAAGAATTAAAAGACTCATATCACAGTGACATATGTGCACCCATGTTTATAGCAGCCCAGTTTGTGATTGCTACATCTTGGAAACAACCCAAGTGTCCATCAACTGGAGACTAGATAAAAGAACTGCGGTTCTTCCATGTTCAGTTTCTTTGGTAAATAAATTGCCTGTTCTTCTGCCTTTGCATCAGTTTAAAACTCACAGGATGTGAAGTAGAATTGCCAAGATTATGTTGCTGCCTTAAATGAAGATAAAACAAAGCTTGAATCTCATCACCAAGGTGTTAAACTGACTTCTCTTTCCTATTCCTTCCACGACAGAGATGGAATGGATAGAGCTGAAGGAACTTGAGCCTCCTCAACAAACTAAAGTCTGACTTTTATACATTACTGAAAGAAAAAGAAAAAGTGATATTTCTTCTCTTTGAATTAATCATATATTTAATTTGCTGTTGTGCTGTAAATGTCTCCTGCAAAATTCTGAAGACACTGATATCTAAACCATTTTTTGAAGGTTTGTCCAGCAGAGAAAAATCTGAGCATATGTAACAAAACACAGGGAAAATGTTTTGAGTCTAGAATAATTAACAACAACAACAAAAAAAACAAGTCTATAAAATTAGAAATTGAAGTTTGTCTTTTCAACACATATTTCATCATCCTTCTACTGACTTTCATGAATTTTATTATGAAATTCCCATGCTTCACGTGCAGCAGTTTTAAGATTTTCTTCGATCTATAGGAAAAAGACCTAGTACTTTTAAGTATTTTGTAAATTGTTCATTATTATTATGTTTCTCCCTCTTGAGTGTTTACTGGTATAATTCCTTAGAATTTAAGTGTAAATTACATATCAAAAATTTTCCTTTTTAAAAAAAAATAAAATCTCTCATATAATTCAGCCTGGGTTGGTTTGAAATCCTTATGCAGATCAGGTTGGCCTTGAACTCATAGCAATCCTCCTGCCTCTGCTGAGTGCTGAGGTTGTAGGTGAACATTCCACTTCCTTTCTTGCACTTCAATGAAAAAATACTTTCAAAAGTGAGGCACAGGATAATGTAAAGTTCACAGAGGGGAGCACAAGTGATTCTAGAATGAAATGAAACATTTCTGACAGTAGTTTAGACAATAAATTTAAATACTTTGCTCTGCAAAGCATCAGTTATAAAACTGCATTAACCTAGAACACTAATCTATTCCTAAAACTATTACATGTGAGTTATATTTCAATGTGTTTTAAAAGATTTAATCAGAGAGCAGCCAGTAACTGCCCTCAAATGTTTTTCTTTTGAACATGAGATTTTATTTGATAAAGAACACATCATTTTGATCAGCTCATAAATACAGGGTGAAAATAATGAGATTAATTTTTTATCACCATTACCAGACAAGCAATGATCAGGGACTGCTGTGGGATAGTGGCCATGGCATGGACGCCCCAGTCCCAGGAATCACAGGGGAGGGGCCATGCCACTGGGACACGCCCCAGGAAGATGCCAGCAAGGCCTTCTGTGGTGCAAGTCCCCACAGTTTTCGTCTGCTTACTGCAGACAATAGTCTCCTGTGCCTGACACATGCCAGGAAGCAGAGAGTGCAGTGCTGTAGGAAGAGCTGTCATGGCTCCTAGATTCCACCATCCTAAAGGGAAAACAGGATGAATTCAACACAAAGCAGGTCAAAAGTCATAGAAAGTACAAGATAGTCGGTAGATGAAAAATTTAGTTATGTTATCCTAACAGTTTTATAAGATCAATAGTGTATAATTATCTCCCATAAACAAGAGCTGGGAATTGTTCATCAAAGGTTCTATTACTGAGATATCAGTTTTAAATTCTTAATGCCAGAAAGAAATCTACACAGATATTACTCATCTAACGACCTACCTGGTTAATGACTGTTTAGACTTAGGATGCAGGAACATGAAAGGCAGTGTGGCCTTCTGGGAACTATAATTTTGCTCTGTTCTGTTACACATGACAGCACAGCATTTAAGAGCTATGCAAACAAAACCAAAGTCATTGGAATTGCTTTGCTCTGAATATCATAATGTACATAGCACACACAATCCTCATTTAGGGACCAATTCATTCAACGATTTAGCTGAAATATAGAACGTGGCCATCAAATGAGGGATGCTTGCATTATTAATTCTTTACTGGCTGAATAATAAATAGAATGGAACAGCTCCCCCTTCTGAAAGGGTACCCCCTGTGAAGACCACAGATTTATAATTAGAAGGCTCTGCTCTCTCTGAGTTACCTCTTGCTAATACCTGTCTCACAGCCAGCACCAACTCACATTGTATTGTATTGTGCTACCATTGTCCTCTTTGAAGAACAATTTGATTATATCTTGAGGAAATTTTAAGGTGGCAACAGACCACTATTAGTAGACTAAAGAGATTCATAGCACAGGACACTCAGTTTCTTCCCCGGCACTGACTAGTGGTTCTTGTTTATTCAGGGAGCTGGTCCCACAGGCTGACGGGAAGCTGCTCCTGTCTGCTGCCTTCAGACCCGTTACTCTGTGTACTCTGTCCTTAAAACCAAGAGCGTTCTTTCATTCTGTGTCTCTTCCACCTCTATCTCTCTCTCACACCTCTGATAATGAGGAGAAATATTATCCGATGTTGACTTATTAAAATATATAATTTTAAAAAATTTGGAATTTTCCATAAGGCAGATGACATTATGGGTAAAACTATTATTAATGAAATCTATCTTACTATTCATAGTGTTCAAATTCTTTCCTTGGATTTTCCAGCAGACATAAAAATGCTTTGAGAAGAAAAATACTGAAAATAACAAGTATTTCCCCATTCACAAACTTCTGAATGCAGCAGCATGGTGCCTGATATTGGGGCTAAACACAATCATTTAAATGGTGACACAAGTTTACAGATTTTTTTCTCAGATGCTTATTATAAAATATTAGATCAAGTTAAATTAATTACTCTCTTTGGTTCACTCATCACTAACGGACCCCCCACATAAGGAGGAGCAAGGCTGAGCTGCATGTGTGCAGCTATATGCGCTGGGCATGTGGCTGCGGGGTGCTTGCTCCCCAGACGCTGGGGTCTCTCCCGCCTGTGCTTGGAGATTCTGAAGGCCAGAGACTCTCAGCTCCTCTCCCTACCAGTGAACCTGGAGCACACTGTGATGGCATAAGGTCAGTTTCTTTCCGAGGAAGACTTAGCTATCAAAATAAAAATGGAGAAATTAATACTTTCAAGTGTTTTGCACTATTTGGCACTTCTGGAAGTTCAGGATTTCATTATTATATTTTTTATGTGTAGTTTCAGTTAAGGATGACTACTTTCTCTGTATCCAAAGGGAAAAGAAAACAGTAGCAAATACAAATTCTTTCAATTTACCTGAGTAAGAGAAGCCCCAACTTTAAAACTAACCTTCAGTGTTACCTCAGTTCTTGCTGCATGTAGCGCTCAGTTCTGTGCTATTGTGATTCTCGGGGTTTCCCTGCTCGGCCGCACCAGGGTGCTCTGGTGGCACAGCGAGGTGCAGAACAGGGCAGGTACTTAACAGCCATCCAGGACATGACCCCACTGTGTCACAGAGCTGTTTCAACTCGTTTCTGACAGCTAACCCAGCCATAAAATCCAACAGCCACTGAGAACCGCATCTCAAATTAACTCAACCACAGGTGGGACCAAAGATTCAGGAGTAGAATTTCTTACGCTTCCTCTCAGTAGATAATGCATGTGAACAACAAATGCCTCACAGACATTTTGTCATGTCATGTGCCCTGGTTTGTGAGCCTCATTTGCTGATACTGAGTCTTACTGGATTGACTCTAGAATCTTCAAAATTACTGATGTTTCTGGCTTTTTAGCTTACCAGACATCATAATTAATATTGAAGTTATATTTGAAGCATAAAGATGAATGTTGACATAGAAGTGTCCATTTTTTAAAACATTTTTTTCCCTTTTAGCTGGTGTTAATTAGAATGTTCCCAAAGTACACATACATAATCATAGCAACTATTACAGATGAGTTAAACAGATATTAGAAAAGTCTAAATATTGCATCGACAGGCTGTGGTTTTAAAGTGTACAGATAAAGGAAAATCTCACATTATATCCTGGTGACTGTGATCGTGTCTCAATCAGCCCTCCGGAGAGCAGACTGTAGCATCAGTCCTTGACCTATAATGTGTTTATTCACAAAGTTGATAAGTGACATCCTTTAGAATGTTCTGGGAAAACACTAGTATCGTTGAGCACATTCACCCTTTGGCTTATTTTTCTCAGCTACAGCTAGTCCATGGCACTGACCATTTTTGTTGGCTCATGAATTTGATTTTCCTTTGTTCAACAAAATCCCAAAATGCTGGTGTGGAGTTGCCAGGAATAGGAATCTTGATGACAGAAACGGTACCAGAGAAGACACTGCTGTTCTTGGCCACAGACATTTCCAGTCTGGACAATAGCTGTTTGCTCTATAGCTTTCACCAGTGTCATATCATGAGCAGGAATTTGGTGAGCTCAACAGATTAAAGGAAAAGCTGTAAACTATGTCGTGGACATCTCTTGCAGGTAGGAAGGAAATTTGGAATAACTGTGAGAACAGAGTAAGAAAGAGACGTCTAGGTCACAGGACGGCACAAAACTGAGGAGGTGGCTTTAAAAGGCCAAGTGACTCAGTCAGAAGCTTGGCCAGGATTCTCCTAGCTGGCTGGGGTGTAAAAGAGACAGAGATCAGGGGACTGGGCTTTGGAAGGTTTAAAAATACTGAGAATGCAAGTTGGGTTTTGCTGTTGTTGTTCTGAGACAGAGTCTCACTTTGTAGTTCAGGCTGGCCCTGAACTCTCTATGTATCCCAGGTGAGCCTTGCACTCAGCAGTCCTCCTGCCTCTGCCTCCCAAATGCTAAGATTACAGGCATGATCCACCCAGCACGGCATGAGCCACCACATCCAGCACTGTGGTATGTGGTACTGATTACTGGTGGGCGTGAGTCACCACAGCCGGCATTGTTGTATGTGGTTACCCAGGATCGAACCCTGGCCCCTGAGTTTGCAAGGCAGGTTCCCGAACTACTGAGCTACATCGCCAGCCCAAGTATGCAAGTTTTGAAAGAAGAGAAATGCAGGAGATATTAAGACTTTTTATATATCATAAATTCTTCTCTTATTTAATGATAACTCTTTAAACCAAAATATTTGCAGAGTGCAAGTATCTGAAGGAAAATCACTTTTAGAGTATGATGGATTAGAATGATAGAGAAGTGGAGAGACTGCGTATAATCCTTCCTCTCCTATCCCGGCTTCCCTGTCACAACACGAGAGGGAGGCAACACACCCGAAGGGAACCCGCATCCGGATCTACAGGAGGGGTTGGGGGGGTAGGGGTGGTCAGAGTTGCAAGAATGTCACTGAAAATTGTCGTCTGGCCCAGGAAACGCCCTGGAGTGACTCCAGCCTGCTTTGGTCTTCTCTTGTGGAGTGACTCCAGCCTGCTTTGGTCTTCTCTTCGGAGTCCTAAGGGAGCACTGCTCTCCAGCACACTCATTCTCCATGTTCTGACAGTTTTCCCGTCTGGCCGTGCTCTTCCCTTACTCTTTTTCCTCCTTCCACTCCATTTGTCGTGTCAATCAAGACAATGCATTTCAGGCTCTCCTCTGCGGGCTGCCAGCAATGCATTTTGCAGTCAAATGTGCAAATAAAAACAATCATTATTGAGAATGAGATCCACGGTGACAGGAGTCGAGGGATCAGAAAGACAGGGTAGAGTCTCAATGTCTGACATTTCTAGACAAAAATTTCCTCCACTCGGGGATTCTAAAATAGATCCAAATAGAATAAGTTTCATATTTTTCACTCTGACTAAAATGACCAAATAATTTATGGTCTTTATTTCTAGTACCCTATGACACGTTTCCTTTCACGTGGTAAGTGCTGAATAAATATGTACTGGGACCAATTTCCTACTCTAAGGTAAAGATAAGACGCCAGCTGTGGTTGTGCGTGTTCGTAAACGACAGCACTCTAGAAGGCTGGGGCGGGAGGCTCTCAAGTGGGAGCCCAGCTTGGGCAAGTGACCAACTTAGCGATTCCCCGTTTCAAAATGAAACTTAAAAGAGGACCGGGGCGATAGCTCAGTGTGAGGGTCCCAGTACCCCCCAAATGAAAACTGGTTATAAAATGTTTAAAAAATAAAAGTTATGTGAATGAAATAGCTATCATATACCAATAAGTTATTTGCATTAAAAATTGTAAAAGATCTTAGAAATCTCATGTGTTATTTTTGGGTTTCCCATCTCTCTTTGATGTGCCACGCCGGGCAAACCTTTAACTTTGCCCAGAACCTTTACTATTAATAAAATGGATACAATATATACAAATGGGAGTCGCATTTCTATAGAATAATCTTGAAGTTAGAAGAAACAAATAAAGAATGCACTAAAGTTTATGATAAACAAGCACTTTTTCTGATGGAATGAAGACGCATTAAGACAATGCAGTGATATTTCTAACAGCAACTTAAAACATCCATTTCTCAGGAAAATCACTGATTTATGAACCTCATAAGTGACCCCTTCCATTAGAAAAGGCTCATAGATCTTGCAGATAAACAAATCTGTCCCAGACCACGGCTTGGTGTGGTCTCAGAGAGGAGTACGAGCTTACCTTACAGGTCTACCATGCCCTTCTCACGTGGGTGATGGCCAGAGTATATCAGCTATTTCCCAAATTTATGGCAAACATTGGCTTGCATAGAATTATACTAAATAGACTGTATTAAAATCAAAGGTCATGAACTTACCACACCGAAGGACGTGCAGTGGTGTTTTGTTTACTCTTGGTCGTAAGGGGAAGTGCTCAATAACACCCACTGGACATAGATAGCAACTTACAATCAAATTAATGTAATCAAAACAAAGATCACTTCTCCCTCATCTCGTGTGGACACTCAGTAGCCAGCTAGGTCTTGTGCCTCCACAGTGCGGTGAACACTTTTCATAACAGCATCCAGAGTTACAAAGGTACTACCTGTAGAAGCTTTTGAAATGAAGAAAAACTTGCTTCATGTGTGTGTACACGTATATTTATGTGTGTGCATGTATATTAACTCATGGCATTCCCTTAACAGTAAATTGCTTCCATGACAGTCCAAATGATAAATAATTAATGTGTCAAATGTTGAAGTATCATTTTGAGTTTCTAGAGATTGATCATTCAACTAGGGTCCTGTTCTGCTGTCCTGCATGTCTCTTCTTGTGAGAAGTGTTCATTTCTTCACAAAAAACTGAAATTCTAGGATAAATATTCTTTTTTAAAAAATCTTTACTGGTACATTATGAATGCACATCATCATTACATTCGACTTTGAGAGTTTCCACCAGAATATGACATGACTTGATTTTCATTTATCCTCTTCCCCTCGCCCTGCAACCCCCACCCCATATAAATAAGCTTTGTTTCCTTTTTTGTTTATTACTATTACATTCTTTTTACTTTCATTATTTACCCCTACATCCTCATTCTTTTTAAATATTTTCCATTTCACAATATCAACTGTATATACCAGAGCTCATTTACATCTTCATTTTCTCATACCAGAGAAAAGATGTGGTATTTAAACAACCGTGATCTATTTACTTCACTTATGAGGATGTCCTGAAAGTACATCCATTTAAGTATAAATGACTCAATCTTATCATTTTTAATGGCAGAATAATACTCCATTCTATAAAAGAACCACATCTTCTTTATCCAGTCTCCTGTTGATGGACATTTTGGTTGTTTCCAAGATTCTTGTAAAGATGTATAGAATTGAATTTAGGCTTGGAAGATAATTAGTTCCATTAAGGAGTTGGTCCTGAATTCCATCCCATGAGATAATCCAGGGGCCCAAATAGAAGATGAAACTCTGTCTCAACTTTTGCAAAATTGTGCCAAAATTCCAGCTTCAATTGATTTTAAAATAACAACATACTCTATAGTGGCCAACGAGAAAAATACTGAGGACTAGGGTCCATGTCTTTCTCTCAAGTGAGAGTAATTTTATTTTTCTCCTGGCTCAGCTTCTTCAGCTCAGGGATATTAATTTGTAAATCTCACTTTGAAAAAGGTTTTCAAAGTGAAATAAAATTTTCAAAGTTTCTAAGTTCATAAGCTCTCATAAAGATCTTTCCCCACACTCACCCACCCCACCAGAGGCCTCTCCTTCTTGCTATATTCTATACTGATTTTGAAATTTCAGAAGTAGGAAAGTTGTTAACAAAAAATATGGGAAGAACACATACTGCTCAATTAACTCTCAAATAGCCAGGTCCACTAATATTTCATCTCTTGGAGACTTAGTGGTTTATTAAAAATTATCCTGTCTCCAAACATCAGTTAAGTTGGAGGTTCAGAAGTAATTTTTGTATACAGTTTACTAGAGGCATTCTCTTATCTGACTGGTTCCCCCCAGCTGAGGCGAGTGGCAGGAATTCTGAGATCTGTCTCAGGAAGAAAAGGGGTAGCACATGTCAGAGCCTGGAGCACTAACAGCAGGCTTGTGACACCCTGAGGTACCTCCAAAAAGACTTACGAGAAAAGCCAGGCAACAGGCAGAGAAGGTCAGGACCAGACTCCAGTGCTACTGTGACTATTGTATTGGGAGACTTCCGGCTGTACTAGAATTTTCTTTCTTTTTTCCTTTCTTCTTTTCTTTTCTTTCTTTCCTTCGAGAATGTAGATCTTACACTAGCAGTACTTTTATTTAAACAAGACATACACTTCATGCTTTGAGTTTACCTCAAAACATCCATTGCTCTCCTTAGATTAGAATATAGGTCTATAATTATTCTCACAATAATATTATTCTCACAATATCTGTTATATACTCTGAACCTCATTTATACCTTGAGTTTCTCATACTAGAAAAATGATATGGTATTTATGCATCTGAGTCCTATTTATTCATCTATGAATATGTCCTCAAGGTGCATCCATTTCATTATAAATGTTTCTAATTTCTCATTTTTTATGGCTGAGTAATACTCTGTTTTATGAAAAAAACTACATCTTTACCCAGTCTCCTATTGATGGGCATTTGAGCCATTAGTAGATTTAGTCATTACAAACTAAGCTGCTATATACATGGGTGCATATATGTTGCTGTGATATGATACTTTTAATTTTTCCATGTATATACTTAGCTAGGAAATATCAGGGTCAAATGAGACCTCCAATCCTAGATTTTGGACAAATCTCCACACTGATTTCCACAGTAGTTATACCAGTCTACATACCCACCAACTGTGGAGAAGAGTTACTTTTCTCCACACCCTCACCAGTGTTTATTTTCATGATAATTTATATTTATAATTTATAAATAATTTATATAATATATATATAATTATATAAATATATATAAATTATATAACTTATAAATTTATTTATAATTTATTTTCAGTGTTTTTTTCATGATAGGAGCCATTGTTTGTGGAGCGATATGAAATATCAATGCTGTTTTCATCTGTATCTCTTGAATCACCAACAATGTAGAACATTTTTTCATGTTTCTTTGCTGCCTTTACTTCTTCATCTGAAAATTGTCTGTTTATTTCAGATACCCATTTTTGAATTGGGTCTTTAAATTTGAGGGGTTGATTTTTTAAAGTTCAGTACTCTTTGACTGAGGAATAACAGGTAATTTTTTTCCCCCAAATTGCTGATTGCCTTTCCACTCAGTTGGTGGTCTCTCTTGCTGTGCAGAAGCTTTTTAATAAGATGAGATCCCAATTGTTGATTCTTTCTGCTAGTGCCTGTGCTGATGAGGTCTTATTGATAGTCTTTCTTTATGTCAATGGCTATAAGAGTTCTACCTAATATACCTTCATTTGTGGTTGTGGGGATTGAGTTCTCATTCTTACACATAATCCACTCCTCTGCCAATGCACTATAACCCCAAGAGTTTTCTAATTTGATCAAGAACCTGTATCAAAGACTGCAGTTTACAGAATTTAAGAACAAATAATCCAAATGCTGTGCCAAGTGAAGTATTGAAAACAATGAAGATTTTCCATGTACTAATTAAAATAATCCCAATAACTAATTAGGTTTTTTTTCTCCATTTTGCATGTCTTGGAAAAATAATTTGCAGTCTGAATTATGTGCTGATAATTTTTTAAATAAAGCATTTGCTGCTACACTGTTCATAAGGTAATAGATAGAGTACAATTTTCATATTTATAATTTTGTATAATTTTAGTTGTACAAGTTTCTCAATTTTTTTAAAACCACAGAACAGATAAAGGCCTAGAGAATAACATAGCAAAAATCTGGACAAGAAAAGATTGTGATAAAAATTCTAAGAGAAAATAAAGTTGTCTACAAAATAAGTTATTTATAAAAGATTGCAGGAATCATAAGAATTCACCTGGGAGTGCAGACTGATGCCATCACTGTGGAAATTATAGTGGAGATTCCTCAAAATACAAAAAGGGAAGTTCCATTTGATCCAATTATTCCTTGTTTTGATGTCTTCCCAAAGTACTTAAAAGCATCATATCACAGCAATCTATGCACACCAATGTTCCTAGCAGCACTGCCTCTAATAGCTAAATTTTGGAAACAACCTAAATTCCATCAAGTGAAGAAAAGATAAAGGAGATGTGCTTTATTAATATACAATGGAGTAGTACTGTACCATAAAGAAGGGTGAGCCTGAGACCTTTTTAGCTAAATGGTTGCACCTTGAGACTGTACTCATAAATGAGATCAATTGGAACATGCATTTAAATATGACTTTGTTTCTCTGGTGTGAGAAACCAAAAGCAGAAGTAGGGACTAAAATGTATAATAGATACTGAGAAATGGGAAGAAAATGTTCCAGTGAGAAGGGGAAGAGGGAGGCAGAGGGGAGCAAAGAGGAAATGGAAAAAAGGGAGGAGAAGGAAAAATGGAAACAAAGCTTTTGTAAATAAGGAAGAGAAGAGAGGTCAAGGGGCATGTGAAAAAATAAGAAGCAAGGTATATTATGTACAGGGACAAATTATCTATGATGAATGTGGGTATTATGTGTAGGGAAAATGTAGCAATAAGGGTTTTGCTTCAAAAAAGATCAGTTCTATCTGGGATGCTAACTCTCTGGGCCCCAAATGGGTCAGCTGCTTGCCAGTCTCAGGAGAGTCTGGTGTGGTTCACAGGTAGATGGTGGGCCTCATCAAATCCTTCCTATCCCCGATGAGGAAAAAATTGGAAGGAGCCACTACACAAACATAGAAATGCAAAAGCTAAACTCTTATGCTCACCCCAGACGCTAAGACTCTGGAATTTATTACAAGGAATTATGCATGGAGCATTTGGAAATAATCTTTCTTATATATTATGCATTCATGAGATATTTTGGGGGATATTGTGGCTACTCTTGGTCACTACACTTTAAAAAAGATATAGACAAACTGGAAAACATCAGGGAAAAGGAAAGAAAGAAAATAAGTGTCTAGACCCGAGGAAAGGCTTGAGGAATGATGTCATTTACAATATAGAAGAAAAGTCTATGAAACCCTGACAGTTGAAACTAAATACACGAAGTGCTTTCACAAGATCACAACTAATGCTTTTTTCTACTTGCTAGTGTTACTTAGAATAAAGAGAAGTTTAACAAAAGAACATTTTACTGCACACATACCCCCGCTTTAAGCTTGCATGTTTGTTTGTTTGTTTGTGTGACTCTGTGGTGGAAATGCCAGAAGTTACCCTGGTGATCTCAGAGGCACAGATCTTTCTTGAAATCTGAACACAGAGTGCTGCCCCTTTCCAGCAAACAGAGTAGTTTCTTGGTTCTGAGTGGGGCAGGTAAAAGGATAAGCAGGTGAATTCCATGGTTTGGAAGCCTCAGGCCTAGGATATTGAGTTCAAGAAGTCCTCTCTCGTGGTAAGTAGGTGACCTAGAAGAGCTAAATAGGAGACCCTGATTTTGAAAGTTATAAAGGAAAGACATGTAGACCTCTGAGCAGGTGGACACAGGTTCAGAACAGCAAAGACTGTTGCTGGGAATATTTCGGAACAGTATCCCAAGTCCTAAGGAATGGGGAAAACAGCTGAGTGGAACAAACACATACCAGAGCAGGACTTGAACGCTGCTGCTCTCGGCTCCTCAGCAGCCCCAGCGCTGGGACCAGCACCTCCCGACCTGAGGTCCAGCTGTCAGCAGAGACACCATGTGGTGGGGAGAAGCAATGGCAGGATGAGCTGATGAGAATTGGACCTGGCTTCTCTCATAGGACATTTGAGGCTGAACTGGAGGTATGATTGAATGCACACCTTAAGTTGGGAAAGGACCTACAAACAGGAGCACATACACTAAAAGAAGGTTTTTAAACACAGTAGAAGTACTTTAAACTTGTCACATTGCAAACACACAATTATTTACAAAGCACTCATGAAATCATTCATAGTATGCCCAGGTGAAAGTATATGGTTCCCTGTTCAGCTCTCAAACCACCATAAACCTCTAAGCAGAACACACCAAATCTCCAATTCTGTCGACAACCTTATGTCCACTGCAGCATATGAATCCCAGAGGAGCACACCTGGGCGCAGCTCACAGTGGTGCCTGACACACATTTAGTCCACCACCAGGCCCAGTGCAGCACTCAGCTACCTACAGGCTGAACGGCATTCTGTGAGACTATAGAAGTTCAAGTTATTTGGAAACCTCACAATGAAAGTGATAGGTCCAGATATTACCTTTCCAAAGATCTAAAGAATAGTGCTAAGTAAGAAATTACTCCAATCAGACACCAATTCTTCCAGGAAAAATAAAAAAAATAATAGTTCCAAGATGTATTCATAGATAAATATTTGAACATAGATTCAAAACCTTTGATTGAGTACAGATTCCAAGCAAAGACATTAAAAAAAAGGAAAATTTGAGACCACCCATAAAAGTAAAGGCAGGCACACTTAATACAATATTATAATCTTAGATTTAGTATGTGTTTATGCATACAGATACACCAACACCAGATGAAATTTTCTCTTATGCCAAGTTAAATAAAGAGAAATTAGTGAAATTAATCCATCACATAAAGCTGAAAAAGGAAGCAAGAGGAAAATGACATGATTTTTTAATAAAGTTAGAAAAATAATTTGATGAAGTTCAACAGTTACCCACCCTAATGATTCCAAGTACACCAGAGATAAAAGCAAAAGATATTAATCTATAACTAATGACATTTTCAGATATCTTTAATACAACAAAAACCTTAAAACAAAAAGTTTATAGGATCTTAAAATAATGAAAATAATCTCTTTAAATTTATAATTAAACAACAATGTTCGCTCGCAATATTTCATTCACCATTGTACTGAGCATACAATCAATAAAATAAGACAAGGAAAGAAGGGCAAATAATTTTGAAGTAAAATAAGGCATACTATTCTTTATAGATCAATAATATGAAAATATAGAGATCTCAGAATCAATAGATAAACTTACTGGGTTTATTGGCTATGTGCTCAACTGACAAAAATTGTTTGCATTCTAGCAACAAAATAAAAATAACAGATGAAATGAAAAAAATGATACGTTATGTTAATATCTATGCTAACATCAACAAACAATAGATATGCAAGACTAAATCTGTCAAAGCTTATACACAAGAAATCAGAATCCTTATAATTATCAGAAGATGTAATAGAACAATTTCCTGCAAAGAATTCATAGTTTCTTGCAGTCACAATCCAAATTCTAGAATCTTTTGCTTTTTAAATAAAATAATAAACCTCATCTAAAATGCACATAGACAAGACAAACAGTAACTAGGTACCATTAAGGAAGAAAAGCAACTCTTGCCATCTTTGAAATGTAGTGACCTGTTGTAAATCTACTATGATTAAGCAATGTAATATTTGGACAAGAGTAGGGAAGCTGAGCAAGTAAACAGAACAGAAGGCTTAAAATGTCTGCAGCATCTTGTCATCTGAGTGTCTCTCAGAGAGAATGAAAAACTCTTTGTTCAGCTGCTAAAAATGCTGGTTGAGGACAGTTTTCAACTGTGCTTCTCAGCCCTCACCTTGGCGCCAGTGTGTTGACTCTTGGGGTTGCACTTACTCTGGGTTTCGCCCGCATCTCACACAGGAGTGGTAGGATCTGGCCCTCCTCAGTGCAGGCTTCTCCCTGGAATCCACAGAAGTATTGTTGGGATGCACTGAAGCCCAGTGTCTTCCTCTGCTCTGTCCTGTTTCCTTTCTAGCCCTTCCACAGCTGTGGAATCCAAAGATCACCCTTCAGTAAACGTCAGCAAGCTAATCTTCATCTTGGGATCTGGTTTACTGGAGAGCTGAGTGGCAGCAGTTAGCAATAAGTGTGTTCCAAAAGATGTGATATTGGAGCTGGATCACCTGCTTTCTGGCTGGAGGATGGCAGCTGAGATTACCTCAGGTCAACCAAGTAGAAGTCCCAGTGCAGCTGCTGGGCCAGATGTGGGTTTTTTTGGCCAGACTAAAGTAACGAGTGCACACATAGGACCAGTGGTTTGATTGATACCTTCTTTTCCACTCTCACTAGAGAAGAGAATCATACGAAATTTGTATTTACTTGGAATAGGAAGGATATTAATATTTGAAGCTTTGTCCCATGATTATGGCCTTTATATTTAAATTTTATTCATTATTTTCTTTAATAGTGGAATATGTAATAATTTTATATAAATATTTTTGGACTGCAGAAAACTCATCTGAGTTTCCATTATTTCTTATGAGTAAATTTACTTTGATATACAAGTGCTTTGGATCATAAGCATGCTTCTGAAATGAATTTTGCTCCACACTAAGGTTTTCCTCTGTGTGGATTCATAGTTACTGGCAACTTGAGGGGTGGGAGAGGTGAAATTTGGAGAAATGATTTAGGAAAGTAATTCCTGAGAGTAATTTGAATGAACATGTGGAAGAGGAGATTATGGGTAAAAATCTGTATCACATATTAATGACCATCAGAGAATACCGACCGGAAAGAGACAGTGAGGAAGCCAAGAGACAGAATTACCTGGGCAGCTGACGTCAACCAAGTGCTCCTATCAGTCATTTGAGTTCCTGCACACTGGTTGGAGGAATGAAATATTCATGACAATAGGAATAAGGAACATGGAAGGGCACGGGAGTGTGAACTCCCACTTTCCAAGACCTGGTCACTGTTCCTGTCAAATCTCAAGTATGTCAGAAATAGAGGCCACAGGAGTGAGCTTATGACCATAAGATTTCTGTATGCTAAGATCACCAGACTGTACAACAATTAGCAGAGAGAGGAAATGATGAGTATCAGTTGTCGACCGGAGGTCAGATGCAGGCTCTCAGGCGATAGATTGTTTCCTGAAGTTCTATGTTTCCTTGGAAGATAAGTTTATTGGAATCCAGGAAGAATAATATTCAGCCTGAAGAAACTGACAGAAGTAGTATAAGAAGTACACTGTAGATAATATCTTTTCTTTAAAATAAAGGATTTATTCTCCCTCCTCTGCCTAGAGTAATTCTGGAAATAGTCTTTGGTTGTTAGCACACATTGAGGAAATGTAAACCAAAGACAAACTTCTTTTTAGGCCCAGGTTGCTTCTAATATCTGATCAATGCAGAGGTTAGACATTGTTGCAGTCCAGGACAAAGAAAAGCACACACCCAGCTCTGAAGGCCCTGTGAACTTTGCTGATGCCTTTGTTCGAGTTTCCTTGGAGCTCAGCTTCCATTTCTTCCCCTCTCTCCCACAGATGTTAATCTAGGACCATTCCACGTGGGACCTACCTTAACACTGGGCATGCTGATCTCCACCTAGGGATCAGATTCCTGGGAAAACAAGTCTACACAAATGACAACACTGTGGAGCTGTTGGAAAGGATGATATTTTCAAAGAATGGTATTGGCTCAATTCACTATTCAGAAGGGAAAATTTGTTTTGACTTCTGCCTCAACCGTGCACAAAAATTAATATCAGACAACTACAAATCAACAGACTAAAGAAAATTTTTGTTAAAAATTAGAGGTAAAAATGTGAGGTAACATTTTCTTTAGCTTAAGGTAGGTAAATTTCTCTTAAATAGGGCATAGGAGTTTGATACGATGACACAGATCTCTAATTCCACACTGTGAGAGGCTCAAGCAGGAAGATCACAAGTTGGAACATAACCTGGGTGACTCAGCTATTATAGGGATCTTGTTCAAAATTTTAAAAAAGAAAGTTAAAATACAGTTTAGTGTGAAGGCCGTGGGTTCAAACTCTAGTATCATAGAAAAGGGAAACAAATGCACATAGGAGGTACTAATGGTATGGGAGTTAATTTTAAAAGTGGATCATCTGACTTTAAGGACTTCTGGTCATTGAACAATACATTAAAAGTAAAACCCCAAAATGGTAGAAGACATTTGTAGTATATGCACTTTACAGTTGACTCTACAGTTCAAGAAAAGAATTTATCCTGAGAATGGGAGAAAGAAACTTCCTAATAGATGTTCAAGTTCACTAGTCTACAGACAAGTCCAAATTGAAACAAAAATGCATCTTACTGCACACCCATTGGAATGGTTAAAATGAGGAAGAGGAAACCATCAAGAATTGAGGGCAATATTGAGTAAATAAAACTCTCATGTACTTGCGTTTCTTGTGTTAGCTTGCCAGTACACAGTTAAGCCCTTTAGTATTTAATATTTAGCTTCATTCATGGCCCAAAAAAACAGAATGTGTGTTTACCAGGAAGCTGAACTGCAATATTCATATTAGTTTTGTTCATCATATCCAAAATGTAAACTGCTTGATGCCCATAACCAATTAAAAATGAGTAAATGAATATTTAGACAATGAAATACTACACATTACTTACAATTACTGATTTCTCATAGGTCCAGCAATTTAAGTCAATCTTCAGATAACATTGATGAAAAGAAGAGAGGCACAAATGAATATATTTTATGAGCTCATCTTAATGAAGAACACACTGTCTATACTGTGATTCCAATTGTATAATTGAACCTAATGAAGTGTGACTATATTTCACATCAGTAGCAGTTCATCTGTGATTTTTGACATCAAGAAATTGCTTTCTTTGAGGTTAAATTGTGTCTAGTACAGAGTAAAATGAAGGATTCTGATTTTTGTGTGTGTGTATGCCAGGAATTGAACTCTGGACCTCACACTTGGCATCCAGGCATTGCACAGCTGAGCACATCTCGGCCCAGTTCTTAGCATAGGGACTGTATCATCCATGCATTCAGTTTGCAAAGATGCATCCAGCCAGTGCCTTTGTCATTTGTACAAGCATCAGTCATACTGGCACCCACTCTCTGTCACTTAGTTCTATCTTTTAGTTTTGTTTTTCCCTCAGGCCTGAATCGTACACTGCATAGGAAATTGGAGCCCACTGCACAGGATTCCAGTAATGTTTCAGAGGTGCCCAGTACCACTCTTATGTGCTGATCTCTTTTGGAAGCATCTTTATAGATATAACCAGAGATAATGGTTTATTAGCTATCTGGAACAACTTAACTCACGTATTAGTTAATCTACCTTCACTGGGACAAAATATCCAATACTTGCACCTTAAAAGAAGAGATGCTGGGCGGGGGAGTTAGCTCAGTGGTTCCGGCGCCTGTCTTGCAAGC